>ML810199.1:5847-16777 GCA_009831015.1 Picea engelmannii
CATAAATCTAGAATGACTCATCCATAGGTGTATACTCCAACTTATAAGAACAATCTATCCTAGGAGAATATGGAGTACCTCTTAAATATTTTCATAACAACAACACCCAATACTAGAAATAGAAATGAGGAATCAACATAACACTGCCACACCATGCTTCATATTTGAGGTAAATATGAAGTGTTTTCATCACTATTATCATCTACAACATAGTTTCAATTCATCTTATAGTAAAAGCTAGAGTAATAACTATGCATACCATGCATATTTTTCAAGATGGGAAAGCCTAAGAACATGCACAAACATACAATATTTTATATATCTATCTGGTTACCATATTCAGAATAGCCCCTTTCCAGGGTGACTTTGATGCTAGAATCACTTCCTTGATCCTAATATATATATATTATAGAAGAATAGATGATGTATTTATATGCACATTCCCTTTTATTAACCATCAAAATGACCAAAAATGTATGGGTTGGACTTAGTGTGTGCTACCATAGTTTAGCCCCATCCACATTTCCATCAATACATTTATGTCGATCCATTAAACTTTCTATTTTGATACTTGGAAAAGATGAAATGCTAAGAGTACAAAAGGGTTTGAAATGGATTTTGTTGGAAAAATAATTGAGAGGGGGCGTGAATCAGTTATATATATAGATATATATATAAGCTTGAAATAAGTTATTTTATGAATCTTTCGAGATTATTATTTAATGTGTTGTTGATAAATTAACATGCATAGATATACAATAGTTGATCAATCACATAGAATAAACAAAGACATTGATTTTCTTGAGGAAACCCATCAAGGGAAAAAACCTCTTCTTCTTAGGATATCAATCAAGCCCCAACTTTCATGTACATCACAGTCTTCGATCACAAACTCAAATATGAGGCTACAACCTCTGATAGAAAGCTACAACTTGCAAAGAGCACCAATTCTCATATTTCTCTAGTGCCAACCACATGGAAGCACCAACTCACAGAATATCTTCTAGCACCAACTAGAATTCAGAAGACTACAATCCTCCCTAGCACCACCCTACCACCCTGATTGAATCTTACAAAAAATTACTTACTTGATCTGTCTCTAATCTGATCTGTTGCAGCTCATAGTCTTCTCTACCTTCTTCAGCTTCTATGCGCTTATTGACTTATGCATCTTTCTACATTTTATGCTTTATGCTGCTTCTGCATGCTATGTGTCATGCCTCTGTTATTCGCTTCAGAACCTGCACACAACCTCTTTCTACCTGCATGAACAACTAAAAAAAAGAAGTTCCTCTCTTATTTGTTCTCCATTTTTATCACGCTAAGACCTCTACCACATGATCCACACAACTCTTCACCTTCTCTTGCAGTTAGCCATAGTTTATTCATCATCAATGGTCGTTATCTTGATATTCTTGGATTTTGTGCCAGTGCAACCCTTTCTCTTCTTTGTTACAGGTACAGTTCATCTGACAGTTACAGGAGAGAACCTCTGCGCGCTCATCCCTTTGGTGCCTTTTCCCTTTCTGAGAACACTACACAGTGGGTGCTAGATTTTCTAGCTAAGCCCCTTCTTTTCACGTGACCATGAACTTTCATCAGACACCTATCTAAAAGGTGCTTTGTGACTTCATGTTTTGTATATTTTGTTGCGAGTCACCTCAATTTTCTCAACTCCTGATCTCTGAGGTAGAGCCTAGAAATGCTAGATCCTTTCCTTATTATTCGTTGACATGACCTCTGGTTGTGACCACACGCCAGTCAAAAAGGCTCTTCGCAACTTCACGTTTCACGATCTTGTGAGTTATCTTTCCTCCATTCTTCGAATTCTGAGATGTCGAACTACAAACTTCATCATACCATATCAACGACCCATGACATTCCTAGATAAACAATCCAAATCTCTTCTTCGCACTTCAATATTTAGTGACTCATGATGTCGGAGGTTATAAAAACTCCTTTCTTCGATTCCCAAACTTGCGCTTGTGTCAAATCAATGGTTTAGATCTCGTTGTGATCCAACGGTCAAGATATCCTCTTCGCGTTTTGTGACTCCACACTTCACAATGTCGAAAGTTGGCTCACCTCCCTTTTTTTTATTCTCGATTTCCTTATATCCGCTCATGTCAGATCAACGATCCACAATCCTTCATGATCCAATGGTCTATGTCAAATCATGAATTCTCACTTCGTGACAATATCTCGTGATCCAAAGGTCCATAATTCCTCTCCTGTGTGTGGAGAGTGCTAAGGCTCACACACCTTGGTTTGATCTGATGGTTTTTTTTATTCCAAATAGATGATCCAATGACCACTATCTCTCTTCGTCCTAAGATTCTGAATTCCTCTGACTTAGAAGATTTTCTAAGTATTCAAAGGATTTGACCTTTGTTCCTCCTACAAGTCTTTCTCTTGGACCTCATTTTCACTTCTGGAAAGCATTGTCCCTTCTGAGCTTTCTCGCCAATGTAATGGTAAATCCTCTATCTCTTCTGAGATTTTGACTTCGTTCATATTATCAAAGGGTTTCGATCCTCTGGACCTCAAGGGCCTTTATAGTCCACTCCTGGTAGTCCTGTGCGCATCCTCTTGAGCTTGTAGACAACAATTCTCGATGTTATCAACATTCCTTTAATGTTTTCCATCATTGTTGCCAATATGCCATCATTGTTTTTGTTCTTGCCATCAATGAAAAGCACACTCTTCATGTAATCAGGCCAAGAATATCCCCCTTTGGAATTGACGGCAACCCTGAAAGGATAAACTATTCTTCCTAGACCTCCAACTGTAGTATACCACACCGAATTCTCCCTCTTTGACATCAATGTCAAAGAGAACTGAGAGTGACTTTGTTATCCCCCTGATTAGATATACTATGAGAACTCTCCCCCTCGTCAGATAGAATATTATAACTTAATAATAGGGTCACACCCAACTTCTGGCATAGATTCTCAAACTGAGCTTTTTCTAGCAGTTTAGTGAAGATATCAACAATTTGATCTTTGGATGCAATATAATGCAAAGAAATAACAATGTTGATAACTTGTTCCCTTAATAAGTGATACTTGATGGGTATATTCTTGGTCTTGAATACAGGATTTGTTGACACACTAATTGCACTAGTATTATCACAATGAATTGGAATCGGTGCAGTATATTTGACCTCCAAGTCTGCAAGTGTTTGAATCATCCACAATACTTGGGTACAACAAGTGGCAGCTACAATGTATTCATCTTTTGTAGTTTATAAGGAAATGGAACCTTGCTTCTTGCTCAACCATGCTACAAGAGAATCTCCTAAGAAGAATTCCCCTCCACTCGTGTTGTTCCTTTCATCCATGAAGTTAGCCCAATCAGCATCTAAGTAGACTAATAATTGAAAATTCTAATTCCTAGGATACCATATGCCATAGTTCATTGTTCCTTTCAAGTATCTGAATATTCTATTGAAAGATAGAAAACGACTTTGTTTAGGTGTGGATTGATACCTTCCTACCATTCCAACAACATGTATTATTTCTGGACAAGATGTTGTGATGTACAACATGTTTCCTATCATAGACCTATATGAACTCTTATCAACATCAGGTGAGTCATCATCATTCTTTAACTTGCATCTAATGACCATAGGTTTTCTCATGCGTGTAGAATCTTCCATTTGAAACCTCTTCAACATTTCTCTTAGATATTTCTCCTGAGAAATAAATATTCCTTCAAACCTCTGAGTAATTTGCAAACCAAGAAAAAATGATAGTTCCCCTATCATAGACATTTCAAATTCAGACTACATGGAAAAAGAAAACCATTGTACCAATGAAGCATTATTGCTTTCGAACGTGATGTCATCTACATAGACCAACACAATGGGAAAATCATTATCCTCTACTTTGATATATAGATTGTAGTCAATTGTTCCTCTCTTGAACCCTTTGTCTTGAATATACTTATCCAATCTATAATACTAGGCACGAGGAGCTTGTTTCAAACCATATAAGGCTTTCTTCAACTTGCAGAAAAGGTGAGGATTATCTGACAGTTGGAAACCCTCTGGTTGTTCCATATAGAATTCTTCTTTTAGATCTCCATTTAGAAAATATGACTTGACATCCATTTGGTAGTCTTTAAACTTCTTATGACAAGCATAGTAAAGAAATATTCTAATAGCTTCTAATCTTGCTATAGGCACACATGTTTCATCAAAATCCAGACCTTCTATTTGAGCATACCCTTTGTAGACAAATCTAGCCTTATTTCTTAAAATATTTCCTTTATCATTCATTTTATTTTTGTAGACCCATTTGGATCCTATTATATTTTTATTTACAGGCCTAGGAACAAGTTCCAAAGTATCATTCTTTTGAATCTGATCTAGCTCCTCATTCATTGATTTTAACCAATTTACATCCTTACTGGATTCATTAAAGTTCTTGGGTTCCACAATGGATATGAAGATAGTGTGTGATTGCTCGGTGTCTTTTATTATCCTTCTCTTGGTTTGTAAACCTTTGGCATTCTCACCATTTATCTGACTTGCAGGATGATTCTTTTGAGTAATTCTAGAGGAAGGATTTGATGTTGATTGTTGTCTTAACTCTTCTTGTTTGGGTGTCTATTCTCCACCTAATTCATCATCTTCTTGTGCCTCTGATATTTGTTGTTCTTCGTTCTCATTATTCTCATCATCTTCTTCATCTAACTTGGTTCTTATTCTCTGTTTATCTTTTACAAGAGCTTCTTCATCAATTCGAACATCAATACAGTCAACTAATTTATGCATACTTTTGTTAAAGCATCTGTATCCTTTATTGTTCATTGCATATCCTAAGAATATACCTTCATCATCTCTACCATCAAATTTTCCTAGATGATTATCATTATTTTTGATGTATCATTTACTTCCAAATACTTTGAAGTGCTTGATTGATGCAGGTCAACCAAACCATAGCTCATATGGAGTTTTATCACTGTTCGGCCTTAGATGTGCTTTGTTTAAAATATGAAGAGTCATGTGAACAGCCTCCACCCAGAAGGTTTGTGAAATGTCCCTTTCACTCATCATAGCCCTTGCCATCTGCTAGACTGATCTATTTTGGCATTCTAAAAGTCGATTTTGTTGAGGAGTACCTGGAATAGTATATTCTATTTTAATTCCATGTCTTTCATAGAATTCTTTGAAATCTATTGACAGAAATTCTCCTCCCCTCTGTGAGTGAATTTCCTTTAACTTCCTTCCTGTTTGATTCTCATCTAATGCCTTATATGTTTTGAACTTCTCAAAATCATCATATTTTTCTCTCAGAAAGGAAACCAACGTAAGTCTGGAGAATTCATCAATCACTAGCATAAAGTGATGTTCTCCTCGAGTTCCTTCCTTTTGTGATGGTCCACATAGATCCACATGAATAATTTGAAGTGGTTTCTTTGAAGATGTGAAACTCTTCAATTTGAATTGAGTACGAGTCATCTTCCCCATTTGATAGGATTCACATATAGAGTTATGAGGCTTAGATATTATTGGAAGATCTTTCACAACACCATCATTATTCAGTTTGACAATATGATCAAAATTCAGGTGTCCAAGCCTTCTGTGCTATAACCAACTTTCATCAAATTTTCTTAAATGAGATTCCTCCTTATCTTCCTTCAGAACATAGACATTGTTTCTAGTTCTAATCCCTTTTGTAATAAACTCTCTTGTGTTCACTATTCTTATTTTACAACCCTTGGCAGTGAAAGTGACTTCACATCCTTTGTCACACACCTGACTGACACTAAGAATATTATACTTTAATCCATCAACTAATAATAAATATTGAGGTTTTCCTCCTCCATTACTTAATCTTACTAGACCTTTACCTATGATCTTTCTTGGAGCATCATTTCCAAAAGTCACATTTCCTAATTTATTTTCTTTGAGTGATAGGAACTTACTTTTGTCACCTGTCATATGACTAGAGAATCCACTGTCAATATACCAAGGGCTCTTTTGTCTTTGAGCTGACAACACTAATCTACGCTTGTTATCTTCTTTCTTATTCCAAGCCTTGACATTTTCAACTCTGGGATTTGAATCTGGCTTATAGTTCTTTAGGTGACACTCTACATCTTTATTTCCATAGTTATGGTAGATGTAACATTATGTTTCATTGAATAAAGGATCATAACGATTGCTATGATTAATCGTCATATTTTTCCCAACCATCACATGATTTGAAATCTGTGATTGTTTATTACTTGGCTATATCATTCTTTGTTGTGGTAGATAATTGTTCTTTGGGTGTCTTGATTGCTCACGTATAAATATTAAAGAGCAATTTACATCTTTGTGGCCAAAGTTAGAACAATAAAAACAATATCCATAGAAAAAGTCTTTGTACTTGGAAAAAGGTTGTCTTATTTGAGCATGTTAATTTCTTCCATGCTGATGACTTCCTTGAGCAGAGGGTGTATTATTTATTTGTTCTACAGATTCAGTTATGGTACTTTTTACTTCACTCCTCCTTGGTGGTTGATTATGGTACTTTTTCCTTCACTCCTCCTTGGTGACTGATTATCTTCCTTCATTTATGCAAGTTCGTTGTTATCAATGGTTGTAGATTTGACAAACTTGATGGATTCTTTGTTGCTTGGTTGACCACTACTTGATCCCTCTTCATAACCCAAACCAATATTCAACTTTGGATTCCTTTGTTTATTTATAATGGTGGCTAATCCTTCTGAGGCTTTAATACTTGTCAGATTATGATGATATAAGGCCTGAAATTTCTCTAGATCTTTTCTGACAGACACTACTTCATCTTCCAATTTTTCACCTTTTTTTTGGCTTCCTTCGATTGTTGTTTAAGGGTGTATTCAATCCTGTTAGATTCTTGCAACTTAACCTTCAACAGATCAGTTTATTCAGATGGTCCATTGCATGTTTTCTCATACCTAGGGAGCAACTATTTTTGTTTTCTTTTGTTTTCTTCGAGTCTATCAATCTCTTCCATGGAACTGACAAGTTCTCCTTCAAGATCTACTATTGCTTCACAATAAACAAACTCACTTCCTGTATCTTCAATGTTTAGGTCTTCTAAAGATATTGGCACGAGATCATTTATTTTACTTTCAATAGAAGTGTCATTGTTTTCATCATCTAAAGGATCATCATCATTGTTTACACAAAAACTTTTCTTCTTAAAATTATTCTCTTTGTAGACCTTTTTGTGTTTGTGCTTCTCTTCATCATCATATGTATGATCCTTTCTTTTGTGAGGACACTTATTTGCAAAATGACCTATATTACCACAGTTGAAGCATTTGGTGGGCATCTTACTTTTGTATTTTCCTCATACTTTAGTCAGTCTTCTCTCATTCTCATCTATATCAGATTCTATGTTTTTCTCTGCTTTAAAGGATGCCTCTCATGTAGTGGATTTACCTTTGGTGATTCTCATTTCATATACAGTTAGGGTTCCAAGAATTTGATTTAGTGTCAATGCTTTGAGATTAGTTATTTCCCCTATAGCAGAGACCTTTGAGTTAAATCTATCAGGAAGAGATCTTAATACTTTATGGACTAGAAAAGATTCATCTATCATTTCACCTAGACCTTTCATAGTTTTGACAAGATATTTTATACGTAAGAATTACTTACTGATAGTTTCGTCTTGATCCATATTTAACTGCTCAAATTTCAGTCCGTGAGTCTGAATTTTTGCATGTTTCACCTTTTCATTACCTTCATAACTACTTATCAGATTGTCCCACATAACTTTTGTTGAATCACAGTGCATGACATTGACAAACTCGGATTTTGCAAGTCTGTTGAGGATGGAATTCATTGCTTTTTCATTAAAGCTAAACTACAACTTATCATATTTTGAGGCCAAGAATACATGCTCCACATATCCAATTTCAATGACATCCCAAAAATCACCACCCAGGGACATTAAATATGTTCTCATCCTTATTTTCCAAAAGGCAAAGTTTGTTCCATCAAACAGAGGAACTCTATTAGTTGAACTTCCTTCATGACTAGTCATGATCAAGATTATGGATCTACCTTTGATCAAAGGCACCTACTCTGGTACCAATTCTTGGAAAAATAATTAAGAAGGGGGGGGGGGTGAATCAGTTATATATATTTATATATAATCTTGAAACTTTTCGAGTTCTTTTTTGAATATTTCTAGATTCTTATTTAATTTGTTGTTGATAAATTAGCATGCATAGATATATAATATTTGATCAATCACACAGAATACACAGAGACATTGATTTTCTTGAGGAAACCCATAAAGGGTGAAAACCTCTTCTTCTTAGGATGTCAATCAAGCTCCAACTTTCATGTACATCACAGTCTTCGATCACCAACTCAAATGTGAAGCTACAACCTCTGATAACAAGCTAGAACTTGTAGATACCACCAACTCTTAGATTTCTCTAGCACCAACCATATGTAAGCACCAACTTCTAGAATATCTTCTAGCACCAACTAGAATTTAGAGGACTACAATCGTCCCTAGAACCACCCTACCACCCTGATTGAATCTTACAAAAGCTTACTCACTTGATTTGTCTCTGATCAAATCTGTTGCATCTCGGAGTCTCCTCTTCCTTCTTTAGCTTCTATGCGCTTATCCACTTCTACATCTTCTTGTGTTTTATTCTCTATGATTCTTTTGCATGGTATGTGTCATGCCTCTATTATTCGCTTCAGATCCTACACGCAACCTTCTTCTACCCACATGAACAACTACAAAAAAGTAGTTCCTCTCTTTTTTGTTTTGCGTTTTCATCACGCCAAGACCTCTACCACATCTTCCACACAACTCTTCACCTTCTCTCGTAGTTATCAACAACATGTTCTCCATTAGTGGCCATTATCCTCAGATTCTTGGCTTCTCTATCAGTGCAACCCTTCCTCTTCTCTGTTACAATTATAGTTCATCTAACAGTTACAGGAGAGAAACTTCATTCTCTCATCCCTTTAGTACCCTTTCCCTTCCTTAGAAAACTACATAGTAGGCACTATCTTTTCTGGCTAACCCCCTTCCTTTCACGTGACCATGAACTGTGATTAGATGCCTATCCAAAAGGCACTTCACGACTTCGTGTTTTGTATATTATGGTGCACATTAGCTCAATTTTCTCAACTCCTGATATCCGAAGAGGAGCCTAGCAATGATATCTCCTTCCCTTATTCTCTACTGACATGACCTCTAGTTGTGACCACATGCCATTCAGAAAGGTGCTTCGCGACTTCGCATTTTGCGATATCGTAAGTTAGCATTCCTCCATGCTTTGAAGTTCTAGATCTCTAACTCCTAACTTCATATGCCAGATCAACGTCCCATAACATTCCTCAATTGATGGTCCAGATCTCTTCTTCGTACTTAGATATTTTATGACTCGCGATGTCAGAGGTTAGAAGAACTCCTTTCTTCAATTCATGAACTTGTTCTTGTATCAAATCAACGGTCCAGATCTCTCTACGATCCCATAGTCGAGATATCCTCTTCACATTTCCAAACTACATGCTTCGCGATGTCAGAAGTTGGCTCACCTCCTTTCTTTTGATTCCTAATTTCTTGATATCCACTCATGTCAGATCGATGGTCCACAAGCCTCCATGATCCAATGATCCAGATCAAATCCTGAATTCACACTTCATGACTTTGTCTCTCGAATATTTTCGCCTTCCCTCCTTGCAAATATTCTAAAGTCTAAATCCTCAAACTTCGCACACTTCATATCGACGCTCCACAATCTCTCATGATCCAATGGTTCAAATTTCCTCTCCTGTGTGTGTAGAGCACTAAGGCTCATGCACCTTGGTTGGATCGGATGGTTTTTCGTCTTCTGAATGAGTGATCCAATGACAACTATCTCTCTTCCTCTTGAGCTTCCAACTTCCTCCGACTTAGAATATTTTCTAAGTATTCAAAGGCTTTGACCTTTGTTCCTCCTATGAGTCTGTCTCTTGGACCTCATATTCACTTTTGGAAAGCATTGTCTCTTATGAGATTTATCTCCAATGTAATGGTAACTCCACTATCTCTTCTGCGATTTTGACTTTGTTCAGATTCTCAAAGGGTTTCGATCCTTTGGACATCAAGGGCCTTTCTACTGCACTCCTTGCAGTCCTGTGCTCATCCTCCTGACCTTGTAGACAATAATTACCCATGCTATCATCACTACTTTCTTATTTAACATAATTGTTCCCAATATGCCATCGTTGGTGTTCTTCTTTCCATCAATAACAAGCACACTCTTCTTGTAAATGAGCCAACTACCATAGTTCATCCCCATCCACATTTCCATCTATACATTTATGTCGGTCTATTAACCTTTCTATTGTGCTACCTGGAAAAGATGAAATGCCAATAGTACAAAAAGGTTTGAAATGGATTTTAGGGATTCTTCTTTTGAATAATTTTCTGACAATTTGAACTAATTAAGGTACCCTTATTAATTGTTGAAGAGACATTACAATAATCTAGAATTACACCCCTTGAATGCTAATGTATATTTATGAATTTTACAATTATAATATGTTGTAGCTATAATTCATGGTAAAACATAACTTCTATAGGTGTCAAAAAATTCCTTATTGTTGTAGATAACTACCAACTAGATCTAGGATTTTCTCAAATTAAAAATATATATGTCACCTTGTTTGAGTTTTAAATGTTGGTAGCTTTATTACTATAGAAATGTCCTCGGTTAGTGTCATTCTTGAAAACAATAGCAATTGGTAGCACTAATTCTGCATTTGTAGATGATATGTCATAGCCTACCCAAATGATTTTGAAGAAATTATTTTGAAACCCCAAGTAGCTCACAACCCCCTAATACCTACAATATGTTGACTCTATTTTTGACAATTTTAAACTTAAATGAATGTGATAGGATATTAGTCAACAAGGTGAAGTCCCCATGACTTTCA
>ML810199.1:55982-74983 GCA_009831015.1 Picea engelmannii
GTAAATCCAAAGGAAAGAGGTTCAAACTCACGATATGTAAAATTGTAATAACAATCTTGACCGTTGGAGTCATAGGACATGTGGAAAGCGATTGGAATTTTCACTGACTTGCACATTGGAGGAGTCAATAGAGCATGGTGTGGGAACTTGCGATATGCGAGATCATGAAAAGATCTAGACCGTCAAATCATCGAGATCGTGGACCATTGATCAGGCATGACGAAGGCCCGTGAAGTTGTAAAATAGCGATAAGATTGTAAATTCTAACCTTGTACAATATCTACTGCAAACTGATATTCAGAAAAGAACAGAAAATATACAATGGCAAACACAAACATTACACAAAGATTTTTCACCTGAAAACCCAAACCGGGAAAACCAGCATATATTATATTGATACACATTGTGTTACATTGTTTACAATACAATATACATATAGGAGCCAACGACATCCAAAACCCTAACCCAATGACCTGGATCAGTCCAAAACCCTAATTCCTTAACCGAAAATAGAAAACCATCAGCAAAAACCATGTGCCGAAAACCACCTAATATCATGTGGTCCTAGAAATATGTCGTCCTGGAAATATGTCGGCCCAAAAAAAATTTTTCAGGGGCGCTGCCCTTGAACCCCTGCGCGGGGGTCTCCGCCCCCTTGCACCCCCCGAGGGGGGGCCTAGCGGCCCCCCCTCTTACCTCCCTGCGCGCCCGACGCAGGCGCTCAGACACTACTACTCGTGCAAAGAATATAACACATACCCAACAAAGATCTTGACCGTTGATTCAAGAAGGACACGTGGTGAAATCACAATAATATCTGGACCATTGGTTCCATAGGACACATGGTGAAAGATCATCGTTTCACTGACTAGAAATTTATAGGAGTGAAGTGCTCGTTTGATTGTCGAGTGGTCATATCTCATGGTCACATTGTTGAGAGATGGAGAGAAGAGCTAGAGAACCCAAGCTCTATTTCGGAGATTCGTAACATGGAGAGTCGAGAGGAATCATCATAGAATACCCGAGACGTGAAAATGTGAAATGCATTTTCGAATAAGGTTGTATTCACAACTAGTGGTTACATCTGTGGAAGATGTAGGAAGAAGCTACCGGTGTTAAGATCCATCTCCGAGTCTCAACGATCGTGACTTGGAGCATCAAGACCCTTCATCAAAGGAATCATGATATGTGAGATCATCATGAGATTTGGACCGTCGGATCATCGAAGATCTTGACCGTTGACCAGGATCGATGAAGTTTATAAGTTCACGAAATATGAAGCATATTTTAGAGCAGCCTGTGGTCATCGTTGATGCTCACGTGAGGGGAAGAAGCTAGCGGTTCTAAGCTCCATCTCAGAGTCTCAGTGATCACAACTTGGAGTGTCGAGATCCTTTATCACAGGAATGTCGAGACGTGAGATCATAAAATTTAAATTTTGTTTAGTCCTCGGTCACAGCCAGTGGGCATATGGGATAAACATGAAACCCTGTCATTTTAATCCAATGGTGCAGAAGAATTTGAACATGATTGGAGGGTTACTGTTGGACATCAGAGTTAATTAATCAATTAAGATTCAGTTAGCAAAATTGATTCATGATTCTTCATCGGTTGGTGATTTAGTTGCTGAGGCGTTTTTTCCCAAGAAGATTAGAGGTGTAGCTGATGAGTAATGTGTGAATAAAAGGAGATATGAAGTGACTATGTAATGTTAGCTATTTGGACTAAAAAATAAATTGAACTATAGAAAGGAAAAACTACAGCATGTGCAGTGTGAAGAAAGCTCAGAGATAAGGAACAAAAGATGAACATAAGAGAAAAGGTGAAGAGAGAGAAATGTGCACATTTCAAAGAGCATGAAAAGGACAGAGAAAGAACAGATAGACAAAGACAGTAAGTCAAGCCAAATATCGACAGAGAAGAAGAATAGTGTAGCAGAGAAGAATTGCATAACAGTGAAGAAGTGGTAAGAATTGATTTATTTGTGTTGTTGGTTAATCAATCATTTATTTGTAAAAAGGGTGGTTGGGAGGTGCTAGGCAAGACTGTTGTCCTCAGAGGTTCAAGTGGGTGCTTGAACGCAGGGAGTTGTAGCTTCCATCTGGTTGCAGCTAGAAAAACCAGGGTGGCAGGGTGGTGCAAGGGAGAAAAGTTGTTCTCTGTTATACAGGTTGGTGCCTGCGTGACTAGAGGTTGGTGCTTCCATCCAGTCGGTGCCGGAACACTCAGGGAGTTGTTGCTTCCTTTTAGTGGGTGCTAGAGAAACCAGAGACTTGCTGCTCTCAACAAGTTGGATATTGTAAAACAGAGGTAGTAGCCTCACTTTGAGTTGGTGCTCAAACATAGATGATGTAAAGAACTTAAAAGACTACCTATCATTTCGAAGAAGAAGAGGTTTTCTCCCTTTATGGATTTCCTCGTGAAAAATCTGTCTATGTGTATATATTATGTGTGATTGATGCTCATTGTTTATGTTGTTCATATGATGTATAATATTGATGATCACTTGATGAAAGATTACAAATATTTTAATAGACTTAAAATTGTTTAAGCACAGTAGAAACTGATTCACCCCCCCTCTGATTTTTCTTAGTAATTTCAACAGGGAAATCGGGAATCAGAAGAAGGGAGGTGAGCCAAATTTCAACATCGTGAAGCACATAGTCACGAAATGTGAAGAGGAGATCTCGACCGTTTGATCACAGAGAGATCTGTACCATTGATCTGATGGAAGCACAAGTTCAGGAATCAAAGAAAGGAGTTGTTCTAACCTCCAACATCGTGATTCGCAAAATCTTGAAGTGAGAAGAGAAGATCTGGACTATTGATTGAGGAATTCCATGCACCGTTGATCTGGAATGAAGAAGTTCAGAGTTCAAGAGATTGAAATTTGAAGAATGGAGGAAGGCTAAGTCATGAGATCGCGAAACGGGAAGTCACAAAGTGCCTTTTTGACTAGCGTGTGGTCACATCCAGAGGTTACGTTAGTGAAGAATAAGGGAAGGAGATAGCGTTGATAGGATCCTCTTTGGAGATTGGGAGTTGAGAAAATAGAGGTGAATAGTAGCATAATATATGAAGCATGAAGTCGAGAAGAACCTTTTGGATAGGAATCTGATCACAGTTCGTGGTCATGTGAAAGGAAGGGGCTTAGACAGAAAAGCTAGTGCCCACTGTGTAGTTTTCTAAGGAAGGTAAAAGGCACTAAAGGGATGCGCACGTGGAGGTTCTCTCCTATAACTATCAGCTGAATTGTAACTGTAACAGAGAAGAGGAAGGGTCACACTAGTAGAGAAGCCAAGAATCTTAGGATAATGACCACTCATGATGAACAAACTATGGATAATTGTGAGAGAAGGTGAAGAGTTGCATGGATGATGTGGTAGAGGTCTTGGCGTGATAAAAACACAGAACAAAGAAGAGAGGAACTTCTATTTTGTATTTGTTCATGTGGGTAGAAGGAGTTTGTGCACAGGATCTGAAGCGAATAGCAGAGGTATGGCACATACCATGCAGAAACAACATAGAACATAAAACATAGAAAGATGCAGAAGCAGACAAGAACATAGAAGATGAAGAAGGAAAAGGAGACTCTAAGCTGCAACAGATCATATCAGAGACAAATCAAGTAAGTAATTGTTTGTAAGATTCAATCAGGGTGCTAGCGTGGTGCTAGGGAGGATTGTAGTCCTCTAAATTCTAGTTGGTGCTAGAAGATATTTTGGGAGTTTTTTCTTCCATATGGTTGGTTCTAGAAAAATATGAGAGTTGGTGCTCTCTGCAAGTTGGAGCTTTCTATGAGAGGTTTTAGACTCATATTTGAGTTGGTGCTTGAAGGCTGTGATGTACATGAAATTTGGAGCTTGATTGACATCCTAAGAAGAAGATGTTTTCTCCCTTTATGGGTTTCCTCAACAAAATTAGTGTATCTATGTATTCTTTTTTATTTATCAAATATTGTATATTTATGCATGCTAATTGATCAAAAACACATTAAATATAATAATATATAAAGATTCAGAAAAAAAAATTTGAAAATTTTCAAGCTTATACATATATATATATATATATATATAATTGATTCACCCCCTGCCCCTCTTAGTTATTTTTCCAACAATATGTATCAAAGCAGGTGCCTTTGATCAAAGCTAGATCCATAAGCCTTATCATGACTAGTCATGAAGAAAGTTCAATTAATAGAGTTCCTTTGTTTGATGGAACAAACTTTACCTTCTGGAAAATAAGGATGAGAACATATTAAGGTCCCTCGGTGCTGATGTTTGGGATGTTGTTGAAACTGCATATGTGGAGCCTGTAGTCTTGGCCTCAAAAGGTGATAAGTTGGAGTTTAGATTTAATTCAAAAGAAATGAATTCCATCCTCAATGGACTTGCAGAAGTCGAGTTTGACAAAGTCATGAATTGTGATTCAAAAAAATTTATGAGGGACAATATGATAAGTAGTTATGAAGGTAATGAAAAGGTGAAAGACACAAAACTTCAGAATCACAGACTTAAATTTGAGCAATTAAATATGGATGAAGATGAAACTATCAGTAAGTACTTCTCACGTATAGAAGAACTTGTCAAAACTATGAAAGTTCTAGGTGAAATGATAGATGAATCTTTTCTAGTACATAAAATACTAAGATCTCTTCCTGATAGATTTAACTCAAAGGTCTCTACTATAGAGGAAATAACTGATCTCAAAGTATTGACACTAGATAAAAAATTTGGAACCCTAACTGCTTATGAAATGATAATCACCAAAGGTAAATCCACTACAAGAGATGCATCCTTTAAAGCAGAGAAAAACACAGAATCCAGTATAGTTGAGATTGAAGCAAATTTTGTGAGAAGACTAATGAAAGGATTAGGCAAATACAAAGGTAAGCTTCCCTTCAAATGCTTCAACTATGGTAAGATAGGTCATTTTGCAAATAAGTATCCTCACAAAAGAAAGGATCAAACATATGTTGATGAAGAGAAGCACAAACACAAAAGGGTCTATAAAGAGAATAATTTTAAGAAGAAAAATCTTTGTGTAAACAATGATGATGATCATTCAGATGATGAAAACAATGACTCTTATATTGAAAGTAAAATAAATGATCTCATGCTAATATATTTATAAGACCTAAAAAATGACATCTATATTGACAATGGATGCTCCAGTCATATGACAGGTGACAAAAGTAAGTTTCTATCACTCAAAGAAAATAAATAAGGAAATTTGACTTTTGGAAATGATGCTCAAGGAAAGATCAGAGGCAAAGGTCTAGTAACATTAAGTAATGGAAGAGGCAAAGATCAAGATGTATTATTAGTTGATGGATTAAATCATAATCTTCTTAGTGCTAGTGAGGTGTGCGACAAAGGATGTGAAATCACTGTCACTGCCAAGGGTTGAAAAATAAAAATAGTGAAAATGAGAGAGGTGATTGCAAAAGGAGTTAGAACTAAAAACAATGTCTATGTTATGAAGTAAGATAAGGAGGAATTTTATTTATGAAAATTTGATGAAAGTTGGCTGATGAAGCTTGGAAACCTGAATTTTGATCATATTGTCAAACTGAATAATGAGGGTGTTCTGAAAGATCTTCCAAGAATATCTAAACCTCATAACTATGTATGTGAATCATGTCAAATGCGGAAGCTGACTCACAGTCATTTCAAATCGAAGAGTTTCAAATCATCAGAAAAACCACTTCAAGTTATTCATATGGATATGTGTTGACCATCGTGAAAGGAAGGAATTGAAGGAGAACATTGCTTTATGCTATTGATTGATGACTTCTCCAAACTTATGTGGGTTTCCTTTGTGAGATAAAAATATGATGTGTTTAAGAAGTTCAAAATGTTTAAGTAGTTAGATGAGAATCAAACATGAATGAAGTTAAAGGAAATTCCCTTAGAGAGGGGAGGACAATTTATGTTAAGAAATTTCAAAGAATTATGTGAAAGACATGGAATTAAAAGAGAATATACTATTCCATGTACACCTCAACAAAATGGAGTTGTAGAACACCAAAATAGATTAGTCCAATAGATGGAAAGGGCTATGATGAGTGAAAGGGACATTTCACAAACCTTCTAGGTGGAGGTTGTTCACATGGCTGTTCATATTTTAAAAAAAGTGCATCTGAGGCCAAACAATGATAAAACTCCATATGAGTTGTGGTTTGGTCGACGTGCATCAATCAAGCACTTGGAATTATATGGAAGTAAATGCTTCATAAAAAATAATGACAATCATCTCGAAAAATTTGATGGTAGAGCTAGTGAAGGTATCTTCCTAGGATATGCAACRAACAATAAAGGATACAAATGCTTTAAAAAAATTATGCATAAATTAGTAGATTGTATTGATGTTCAAATTGATGAAGAAACTCCTGTAAAAGATCAACAGAGAATAAGAACCAAGTCAAATGAAGAAGATGATGAGAATAATGATAATGGAGAACAAAAAATCTCAGATTCACAAGAAGATGATGAATCAAGTGGAGAAGAGACACCCATACTAGAAGAGTCAAGACAACAATCAACATCAAATCCTTCCTCCAGAATTACTGAAAAGAATCATCCTGCAGGTCAGATAATTGGTGAGAAGGAGAAAGGTGTACAAACTAGGAGAAGGATAATCAAACACACCGAGAAATCACACATAGCCTTAATATCCATGGTGGGACCTAAGAACTTTAATGAAGCCAGTAAGGATGTAAAATGGTTAAAGTCAATGAATGAGGAACTCGATCAGATTCAAAAGAATGATACTTGGGAAATTTTTCCTAGGCCAACAAATAAAAATGTAATAGGATCCAAATGGGTCTACAAAAATAAGATGAATGAGAAAGGAAATATGCTAATAAATAAGCCTAGATTGGTCTGCAAAGGGTGTGCTCAAATAAAAGGATTAGATTTTGATGAAACAATTGTGCCTATAGAAATATTGGAAGCTATTAGAATGTTTCTTTCCTATTCTTATCATAAGAAGTTTAAATCCTACCAAATGGATGTCAAGCCTGCTTTTCTAAATGGAGATCTAAAAGAAGAAGTCTATATGGAACAACTATAGGGTTTCCAACTGTATGATAATCATGACCTTGTCTGCAAGCTGAAGAAAGAATTATGTGGTTTGAAACAAGCTCCTTATGCCTGGTATTACAAATTGGATAAGTATCTTCCAGACAAAGGGTTCAAGAGAGGAACAGTTGACTGAAATCTATATATAAAAACAGAGGATAATGATTTTCTCATTGTGTTGCTCTATGTAGATAACATCATGTTTGAAAGTAATAATGCTTCATTGGTACAATGGTTTGTGTTAGAAAATATTTTATAGGTAGTGTATTATTGTCATTGATGGAAAGTACAACAACGTCGATGGCTTGAGTACAGGAAGGATGTGCCAGGTAGGCACCAGAAGTCTTTTGGGAAGACGTTGTAGAGAAAGCTCGACAAGATCAGTGTATGCAACGATGGATCCCATTGAGAACTCCTGGTGAACGTTAGATCTGAGCTCGAGGCCAACCAGTGTTGGATCTAGGAGAACCTACACACTCTTTAACTAGCAAGGTAATATGTGAAACCCCAAAAAAAACACCTCAACAAAGACTCCATTTAGGAGTTTCGGTTACCGGGAGATGGAGATGTCAAGAGTTGAGACTCTACAACATAGGAGTCCCAAAGTTGTGAAATACAAAACCTCAAAATCGTGAAACAGATGCATCGGTCGAAGTTTCAGCTAACGGAGTTTTAGATACCAGGAGATAGAGATTTTAGGCCTCTCATCATTAGAAGTCCCAAAGTGCCGAAATGTGAAATCCCGAAAACCCGAAATAGGCACACCACTCGGATTATTGAATACCAGTATTTCGGTTACCAAGAGAAAGAGATGTTAGGACTCTCATCATCAGGAGTCCTGAAGTGCCGAAATGAAAAATCTCGAAAACCCAAAATAGGCGCACCACTCAGAGTATTAAATACTGGGATTTCGGTTAGCAGGAGATGGAGATGTCAGAGGCTGTCATCAACAGGAGTGTCGAAATCACGAAATGTGAAATGGCGAAATGTTCTGAGCCGTTTGTTCAAGGAGATAATGGACCATTGATCCGACTCCATTTAAAAGTATTGGATACCGGGATTTCGGATACCAGGAGATGGAAATGACAAAGAATCTCATCATAAAGAGTCTTAAAGTCGCGAAACTCGAAGTCATGAAATGATAAAGAATCCATACCAGATTTTCGGATACCAGGAGTAGGAGGAGTCAAGAGTGAAGAATCTTCATCATCGGAGTCCCAAAATCACGAAACCCAAATTTGCGAAATGTCATAGACCACATACCAGAGGTTCGGATACCAGGAGTTAGAGATGTCAAGGTCTTTCAGCACAAAAATACGGAAATGCCGATTTGTCAAAACGAAAAACACTGGAGTATTGGACCATTGATCCAACTCCATTTCAGAGTTCTAGAGACCGGGAGTTGAAGTGTTTAAACACTTCACCACCAAAAGTGTTGATATGCCGAAAAGCCGGAACGTGAAATTGCGAAATGCAGTTTCGACTAAGGCTGAGTTCACAACCATTGGTCACATCGAGGGAATATGGGGGAAGGAGTTAGTAAAGACAAGCTCCTTTTCAGATTTTCAAGGGTCGAGAAATGGAGAGTACTAAAATCCTCCACCAAGGTGATCTTGAAATGCCAAAGAGAGGAATGCCAAAATGAATGCAAGATTTAAAGAAGTTAATCCAATGGTGCAGATGAAATTGAAGAATATCGGAGGGCTACTGTAGCACTTCACAGTGTAACTGCTAAGAATCGACTGATGGTTTATGCAAGAGGAATCAATGAGGCCTCAGTGTGATTGCCAGAGAAGATGAAGAGGCTCGAGGCATCTTCTAGTGGAATGAAGACTATTCATAGAGGCGATTGACAGATGGAAGACAGTTGAATCATGTAACTATAACAGAGGGAATGAGCTCGGCTATGCCAAAGAAGACGAAGAGTCTCAACTGTAATATAGGTGAAGGAATCTCAGCTTAACACCCAGTGATGATGGACGCATGGGTTTAATTGTCAGAGAAGCTGAAGAGTTGTGATGATGATCAGGCAGAGCACTCAACATGAGAAGAACATGTAGAACATAGAGTGGGAGTTGATGCTTGAGGGTGTGAAGCCATGGATGGTGGAGTGGAAATGAAGACCCCAATGTGGAGAACATTGGCAGGGGGTGAGCACGTAGATGCATTGCTCATATTGCATGCACAAGGTACACAAAGACTATAAGTATGCAGAATAAATAAGAGATAGTGGTTGTTTTTGTTGAGTGTCATTGATGTGTGAAGAAGGAGGCAGAGCGCAGCAACAAAAATGCACAGAAGAGGAATGGTGCATTGAAGGGACATGGCTCACAATGCATAGAAGGCAGAAGAATAGAAAGAGTAAGGATGTGTACAAGAAGACACTGAGGTAGACAAAGAAAGGCAGTGTATCAGAATAGTGATGAGACTGGTAAGCCATTGATGAACATTATATCACTGTAATAAGTTTTAGTAACACATATTTACATTCCAGGGTGGTAGGGAGGTGCTAGGGAGGACTGTTGTCCTTATAGGTTCAAGTGGATGCTTTAACGTAGGGAGTTGTAGCTTCCATATGGTGGCAGCCAGAGAAACCAGGGTGGCAGGGCGGTGCAAGGGAGAACTGTTGTTCTCTATTATATAGGTTGGTGCCTGTATGACTGGAAGTTTGTGCTTCCATCCAGTTGGTGCTGGAACACTTGGGGAGTTGGTGTTTCCTTCTAGTTGGTGCTAGAAAAACCAGGGAGTTGGTGCTTCCTTCTAGTTGGTGCTAGAGAAACTAGGGAGTTGGTGCTTCCTTCTAGTTGGTGCTAGAAAAACCAGGGAGTTGGTGCTTCCTTCTAGTTGGTGCTAGAGAAACTAGGGAGTTGGTGCTTCCTTCTAGTTGGTGCTAGAGAAACCAGGGAGTTGGTGCTTCCTTCTAGTTGGTGCTACAGAAACTAGGGAGTTGGTCCTTCCATCTAGTAGGTGCTAAAAAAAACAGAGAGTTGGTGCTCTCAACAAGGTGCATCTTACAAAACAGAGGTTGTAGCCTCACAATGAGTTGGAGCTCATATGTATGATAATGTAAAGAATGTAAATATTACTTATCATATAAAAAAGAAGAGGGTTTTACCCTTTATGGATTTCCTCAGGAAATATCTGTCTCTGTGTATCTCATGTGTGTGACTAATTATGAATGTTCTATTGCTTACTTCCCTGCATTATTGTGATTGTCATTAAGTGCTCTACAAAGAGTTTAAAATGAGTATTATTGTTTAAGCACGGTAACAACTAATTCAATCACCCCTCCCATTTCTCCAACAATTGGTGTCAGAGTGGGTGCCTTTTATTTAAAGGTAGATCTGTAAGCTTAAACATGACAAGTCATGAAGGGACTTCAGTCACTCGGCCTCCTCTTTTTGATGGAACAAATTTTTCCTTCTGGAAGGTTAGAATGAGAACATGGCTAATGGCCTTAGGTGTTGATGTTTGGGATGTAGTAGAGACTAGATACATAAAGCTTGTTGTGCTATCTTCCAAGGATGATAAGTTAGAATTTATATTTAATGCTAATGGAATGAATGTTATCTTGAATGGATTTGTATAAGCCAAGTTTGTGAAAGTGATGCATCTTCAAACTGCCAAAGAAATGTGGGACAAACTCATTAGCAGTTATGAAGATAATGAGAAGGTAAAATATGCCAAGCTTCAAACCTACAGAGTACAGTTTGAAAAGATAAAAATGAAAGAATATGAAAACATTGGGAAGTATTTTCTGAGAGTTGAAGAACTAGTAAATGCAATGAAATCACTTGGTGAAAAAATTGAGGAACCCTCTTTAGTTCAGAAAATTTTGAGATCTCTGCCAGATAGGTTTAACCCAAAGGTCTCAGCTATAGAATGACTTAATGATATAAAGACTTTGGCTTTTGATAAAATTCTAGGAACATTGACTGCGTATGAAATGAGGATAGTTACAGATAAACCCACCTCTAGAGAAACATCATTTAAAGAAGATAAGAATGAAGATTCAGAGCCTGATGAAATTGAAGCAAAATTCGTGAGAAAACTAAAGAAAGGATCAGGCAAGTACCAAGGTAAGTTGCACTTCAAATGTTTCAATTGTGCTAAGATAGGTCATTTTGCAAATAAATGTCCACATAAGAAACATGATCAAAACTCTGAAGGTGAATAGAAGAACAAATCTAGAAGATTTGATAAAAAGAAAAGTTTATGTGTAAACAATGATGACTCCTCAGAAGACACCGATACTGACTCTTCTTGTGAAGATAAGGTAAATGATTTCATGCTTATGGACAAAGAGGATTATGATAATGAAAGCATAGGCAGTGATGAGAATGATAAAGAAGCTATGGTTGATATGGAAGGAGAATTGATTAGTGCACTGGAAGAGATTGACAAACTCGGAATTAAGAACAGAAAGCAAAAGCAATTGTTGATATAGTTCGAGAAGGATAGTAAATAGCCTGATGAATAATTTTCCCTACTAAAAGTGGAATTAGAAGAGGAAAAGAAAATCGAGGATATTCTGAAACATCAGCTATCAGAAAAGAGGGCAAGATCTGAAGCCCTGGAAGAAGAAGTAGTGAAAACTAGGAAAGAGATGGAGAAGTTTCAAGACTTGTATCATCAGAATCTGTCAAGTATCAAAGCCTCAGAAGAATTAGCCACCATTCTAAATCAACAAATTAATCCAAAGCTGAAAACTAGTTTGGGTTATGAAGAGGGATCAAGTATTGGTCGACCAAGAAACAAAGAACCCATCAAGTTTGTCAAATCTACAACCAATGACAACAATAAACCTACAGAAACAAATGAAGACAATCAACCGCCCAGGACGAGTAAAGAAAAAGGTGCCAGGACTGAATCTATATAACAAATAAATAATGCACTCCCTTCTCAAGGAAATCATCAGCATGGAAGAAATCGATTTGCTGAAAGAAGAAAACCATTTTCCAAGTGCAAAGAATTTTTCTATGGATGTTGTTTCTACTATTCTAATTTTGGTCACAAACATGCTAATTGTTCCTTAAGACTTAGACATAATTAATTAAGATTTCAAAGGAATAAATATCTTCCATAACAAAGAATGATACAACCAAGTAAAAAACCATCATAGATTGCAAATTTCCAAATTAATTCTAAAGACATGCAACTAAGGAGGTCAAGAAATAATAAACAGTCAATGAGTAGACAATGTTGCAACAATAACTTTGACCTATTGAACAATGAGATTGAATGCTACAACTGTCACAACTTTGGCCACAAAGCTGCAAATTTCCATCTGAAAAATTTCAAAGCAGATCCAAGGATAAAGTTCTTAGATAGAAAGGACAACACATGGAAAAGGAAAGATAATGAAAAATGTGGTCAAACACCCTCAACTCAAAAACAAAAGTCTTCTGGGAATATAAACAGTGAATGTTCCAAGCACATGAATGGAGACAAGGATAAGCTATTGTCCATAAGTAAAAGAAAAATAGGAAATTTGATCCTTGAAAATGATGAACCAGGTAAAATCAAGGAAAGAGGGATGATGAGTTTGGGTAATGACAAAAGAGATGCCCAATACGTTCTTCTTATGGATGATCTGAAACATAATTTTCTTAGTACAAGTCAAAAATTTGATAGAGGCAGTGAAGAGGTGCTCACATCTAAAGAGCGTAAGGTAAATGTAAACTCAGGACAAGTGGTGAATAAAGGAATAAGGACAATTAATGATGTTAATATTGAATCCTCCGCTGCAAGTAAATAAAAAGATTCAGATACAATAAAAGCATGTTCAGTTAGAATTTACCCCATGGATGAAGTAGGAGAAGAGCCATGTCATAAGATGGAAGAAAAAGTCTTGAACGTTGAAAAGTCAAACACCCAAACCAAGTTCTTGAATAGTTCCATGATCCTGGATAAGATCTTGGATAGTCAGAGATCACCAAATGAAAATTTGCTATTGGATACAACAAGGAAGAAATCAATACTCCTAAGAAACCTGATACAGGTCCTTCATCTGTGAAAAAGAAAAGAAGGTATGAGAGTGGTTGTAGTGGTTTTTTCTTGTGATTGAATATGGACATAAAAGGCTTGGATTGTATGCATCATGGAAGAAAAATGAAATTGTAGTAATAAAGATTGATGAGAATAAATGGGGAGATCCAAGGGCTACCTAAAAAGTACAATGTACAATTGCACAATGATTCAAGTAGGACAATGACATTCAGAACAAAAACATTATGATGTACAAAATTACAGACATGACATTCTGTAGAGATAACAAGAGGAAGACCTTGTCAGAGAAAGCTAACCTTTTAGAAACAAAGGAGGAAAATGGTCAAAAGCAGAGAGAGAACAATGTCATGGGGAGTCATCCAGTTATGAGAAGAAAAGGTTGATCAAGGAGTCCAATTAAGAGAGGTGAGAAATTTTGAGTATTCTATAGAGGATACATCGGAGGCTGAAGATGAATAGGTCCAAGAATCAGAAAGAGAAGACTTTGGTTTAGATACAATTATTCTGCAGGCCTCAAATAAGAGAGTCCATCCTGTTAGGGGGAGTTTGTGTTGGTTTAATATTTGATACATTCTAAACATACTGCAACAACTCAGGGGGAGCATGTTCTCTTTGACACAGATGTCAAAGGAGGAGAAAAGAATCTGGGTGCCTTTGTTTCCATCAATGCCAAAGGGGGATATTGTTGGAAAATGTTTTACAGACAGTGTATTCTTGTCATTGATGGCAAGTACAACAACATCGATGGCTTGAGAATTCCCGATGAACGTCAGATCTGAGCTCGAGGTCCAATCGGCGTTGGATCTAGGAGAACCTACACGCTCTTTAACGAGCAAGGTAAAATGAGAAACCCCGAAAAAAACACCTCAACAAAGACTCCATTTCGAAGTTTCCATTACCGAGAGATGGAGAAGTCAAGAGTTGAGACTCTCCAACACAGGAGTCCCGAAGTCACGAAATGCGAAACCCCGAAATCATGAAACAGGCGCATCGCTCGAAGTTTCAGCTACCAAAGTTTTGGATACCAGGAGATAAAGATGTAAGGACTGTTGTCATCTGGAGTCCTGAAGTGCTAAAATGTGAAATCTTGAAAACCTAAAACAAGTGCACCACTCCGAGTATTGAATACCAAGATTTCGGTTACTGGGAGATAGAGATGTCAGGACTCTCGTCATCAGGAGTCTTGAAGTGCCAAAATGCAAGATCCCAAAAACCCGAAAGAGGCGCAGAACTTGAAGTATTGAATACCAGGATTTTGGTTACCGGGAGATGGAGATGTTAGAGACTCTCATCAACAGGAGTGACGAAATCACGAAATGCGAAATGGAGAAATTATCTGAGCCATTAGTTTGAGGAGATCATGGACCATTGATCTGACTCCATTTCGAAGTATTGGATATCGGGATTTCAGATACTGGGAGATGGAAATGAGAAAGACTCATCATAAAGAGTCTAGAAGTCATGAAACCCGAAGTCGTGAAATGATAAAGTATCCATACCAGAGATTTGGATACTAGGAGTAGGAGGAGTCAAGACTAAAGACTCTTCATCACAGGAGTTCCAAAATCATGAAACCCGAAGTCACAAAATGTCACAGACCACATACTAGAGGTTCAGATTCTGGGAGTTGGAGATGTCAAGGTCTTTCACCACAGAAATACCAAAATTCTGATTCATCGAAATGAAAAATGATGGAGTACCAGACCATTGATCCGACTCCATTTTTGAGTTATGGATATCGGAAGTTGAAGTGTCAAAACACTTCACCACCAAGAGTGTCGAAATGCCGAAATGTCGAAACACGAAATTGCAAAATGCAGTTTTGACTAAGGTTGAGGTCACAGCCATTGGTCACATCGACGAAAGATGGGGGAAGGATTTAGTGAAGACAAGCTCCTTTTCGGAGTTTTGGGGGTTGGGAAATGGTGAGTACTGAAATCCCCCACCATGGTGATCCCGAAATGCCGAAGAGCAGAATTCTGAAATGAACACAAGATTTAGAGAAGTTAATCCAACAATGTAGATGAAACTAAAGAATATTGGAGGGCTACTGTAGCACTTAACAGTGTATCTGCTAAGAACCAACTGATGGTGTCTTCCAGAGGAATCAAAGAGGCCTTAGTGTGATCACCAGAGAAGATGAAGAGGCTCGAGGAATCTTCTAGTGGAATGAACACTATTCATAGAGGCGATTGATAGATGGAAGATGATTGAAGCCTATAACTGCAACAGAGGGAATAAGCTCGATTGTGCCGAAGAAAACGAAGAGTTTCAACTGCCAAATAGGCGAAGGAGTCTCAACTTAACAGCCAATGATGATGGATGCATGGGTTTAATCGCTAGAGAAGCTGAAGAGTGGTGATGATGATCAGGCAGAGCACTCAACATGAGAAGAACATGCAGAACAGAGAGTGGGAGTTGATGCTTGAGGGTGTGAGGTCGTGGATGGTGGAGTGGTAGTGAAGAACCTGATGTGGAGAACATTGGCGGGGGGTGAGCATGTAGATGCATTGCACATATTGCATGCATAAGGTGCATAGGGACTATAAGTATGCATAATAAAGAAGAGATGGTGGTTGTTTCTGTTGAGTGGCATTGACTTGTGAAGGAGGCATAGAGTAGCAACATAAATGCACAGAAGAGGAATGGTGCATTGAAGGGACATGGTGCACAAGGCATAAATGTAGAAGAACAGAAAGCACAAGGATGTGTGTAGGAAGACACTAAGGCAGACAGAGAAAGGCATTGTAGCAGAACAATGATGAGACTGGTAATCCATTGATGAACATTATATCACTGTAATAATTTTCAGTAACATAGATTTACATTCCAGGGTGGTAGGGAGGTGCTAGGGAGGACTATTGTCCTCAGAGGTTCCAGTGGATTCTTGAACACAGGGATTTGTAGCTTCCATATGGTGGCAGCCAGAGAAACTAGGGTGGGAGGGTGGTGCAAGGGAGAACTATTGTTCTTTGTTATACAGGTTGGTGCATGTATGACTGAAATTTGGTGCTTCCATCCAGTTGGTGTTGGAACACTTGGGGAGTTGGTTCTTCCTTCTAGTTGGTTCTAGAGAAACTAGGGAGTTGGTGCTTCCTTCTTGTTGGTGCTAGACAAACCAGGGAGTTGGTGCTAGAGAAACCAGGGAGTTGATGCTTCCTTCTAGTAGGTGCTAGAGAAAACAGAGAGCTAGTGCTCTCAACAAGTTGCAGCTTGCAAAACACAGGTTGTAGACTCACAATGAGTTGGAGATCATATGTATGATAATGTAAAGAATGTAAAGATTACTTATCATATAAAGAAGAAGAGATTTTTACCCTTTATGGGTTTCCTCGGGAAATATCTGTCTTTGTGTACGTCATGTGTGTGATTGATGCTAAATGTTCTATTGCTTACTTCCCTGCATTATTGTGATTGTCATTAAGCGCTCTGCAAAGAGTTTAAAATGAGTACTATTGTTTAAGCATAGTAACAACTGATTCACCCCCCCCCCTCTCAGTTGTCCAACAATTTGATTCTACCATGCAATCTGAATTTGAAATGTCTATGATAGGGGAACTGTCATTTTTTCTTGATCTGCAAATTACTCATAGGTCTGAAGGAATATTTCTTTCTCAGAAGAAATATCTAAGAGAAATGTTGAAAAGGCTTCAAATGGAATATTCTACACCTATGGTCACTGGATGCAAGTTAAGCAAGGATGATGACTCACCTGATGTTGATTAGAGTTCATATAGTTCTATGATAGGCAAGTCGTTGTACATCACAACATCTCGTCCATACATAATGCATGTTGTTGGAATGGTAGGAAGGCATCAATATGAACCTAAACAAAGTCATTTGTTAGCTATCAATAGAATACTCAGATACCTGAAAGGAATAATGAACTATGGCCTATGGTATCCTAGGAATAAAAATTTTCAATTATTAGTCTATTTAGATGTTGATTGGGCTAATTGTATCAATGAAAGGAAAAGCATGAGTGGATGGGCATTCTTCTTAGGAGATTCTCTTGTAGCATGGTTGAGCAAGAAGCAAGGTTCCATTTCCTTATCAACTATAGAAGATGAATACATTGCAGCTGCCACTTGTTGTACCCAATTATTGTGGATAATTGAGACACTTACAGACTTGGATGTCAAATATATTGCACCGATTCCAATTCATTATGATAATACTAGTGCAATTAGTCTGTCAAAGAATCTCATATTTCACTCCAAAACCAAGAATATACCCATCAAGTATCACTTCTAGAGGGAATAGGTTATCAACACTGTTGTTTCTTTGAATTATATTGCATCCAAAGATTAGATTGTTGATATCTTCACTAAACTGCTTGCAAAAGCTCACTTTGAGAATCTATGCCAGAAGTTGGGTGTGACCTTGTTATAAAATTAAAATAGTTTATCTGATTAGGGGGATAGTTCTCATAGTATATCTAATTAGGGAGAGAGTGCTTAGAGGGGAGAATAGAGTCCCTCTTAGTTCTCTTTGACATTGATGTCAAAGCGGGAGAAAAAGGTGTGGTATGCTACAGTTGGAGGTCTAGGAAGAATAGTGCGGCCTTTCAGGGTTGCCATCAATGCAAAAGGAGGATATTGTTGCAATGTTTATAGGAAGCGTGTTGTTTTCATTGATAGAAATAACAACAATGATGATGGCATATTGGCAAAAATGACAGAAAACAAGAAGGCATCGATGATAACATCACGAATTGTTGTCTACAAGCTAAGGAGGATGAGCAAAGGACTGTCAGGAGTGAAGTAGAAAGGCCCTTGAGGTCCAAAGGATCAAAACCATTTGAGAATCTGAATAAATTCAAAATCTCAGAAGAAATAGCATATTTACCATTACATTGGCTAGAAATCTCAGAAGGGACAATGCTTTCTAGAAGTGCAAATGGCATCCAAGAGACATATTTGTAGGAGGAAGAATGGTCAAAGACTTTGAATACTTAGAAAATATTCTAAGTCAAAGGAAGTCAGAAGCTTAGGAGGAAGAGCAACAGTGGGCATTGGATCATCAATTCAGAAGACCAACAACCATTCGAACAATCTAAGGTGCATGAGCCTTTGTGCTTTGCACACGTAGGAGAGGAAATCCGGATCGTTGGATCATGGGAGATCGTGGACCGTCGATCTAACGTGAGAGAAGTTCCAGGATTTGGACTATGGAATATTTGTAAGGAGGTGAGGCGAAAATCTCTGAGAAACGAAGTCACAAAGTGATAATTCATGATTTGATCTGGACTGTTGGATCGTGAAGGATTGTGGACCATCGATCCGACGTGAGTGGATATCAGGAAATTGTGAATCGAAAGAAGGGATGTGAGACAAATTTCGACATATTTAAGAGCATAGTTGAGAAATGTGAAGAGACAATCTTGAACATTGGATCACGAAGAGATCTGGACCATTGATTTGATGCAAGCGTAAGTTCAGAAATCTTAGAAAGGAGTTGTTGTAACCTCCGACATCGCGAATAGAGAAATCTCGTAGTGTGAACAAGAGATCTAGACCGTTGATCTAGGAATGTCATGGGTCATTGATCGGGCATGAAAAATTTTGTATTTAGAGAGATCGGACTTCGAAGAATGGAGGAAAGCTAACTCGCGAGATCGTGAAACGCGAAGTTTCGAAGCGCCTTTTTGACTAGTGTGTGGTCACAGCTAGAGGTCACGTCAACAAATAATAAGGGAAGGAGCTATCATTTCTAGGCTCTTCTTCGAAGATTGGGAGTTGAGAAAATAGAGGTGACTCATAGTAAAATATAAAAAATGCAAAGCATCTTTTAGATAGGTGTCTAATAATAGTTCGTGGACACTTGAAAGACAGAGGATTAGCCAGAAAAGCTAGCACCCACTGTGTAGTTTTCTCAGGAAGGGAAAAGGTGCCAAAGGGATGAGGATGC
>ML810199.1:78601-96643 GCA_009831015.1 Picea engelmannii
TTCCGAGGATTTCATGTACTGTTATGGGAGCAAGTCTTTTACTTTTCGAGATTATCCTTATTCCAGGCGCGGCATCATTGCTTTCAGCATCCTAAACGGGACATTCTCTTTCAGTTGGTTGCCATCAATACACAATGTCGATTTCTATGATAGGAACGACTTCCTGTTCTCTTGTGGGTCACGAGTGTTTCTAGCTACATGCATGTATGATGGTATTATTATATGGGAAGTTGGGAGGCCTGGTTCAAACAACCCAGAGTTCAGAAAAATCACAAGGACGCCACCATCTCTTTGGGAAGATTTTAGAAGAAAAGAGAATATTCCTCCTGAGTTTTTAATTTTTTATCGGTTTGATTTTCAAGGAATCAGTGACTTGGTGTGCATCACATATGCGAAAGTTAAACAGGTGCTTGTTTATAATTTAAGTGAAAATATATGGAGATGGTTTGGAAGACGTGAAATAGAGGAACACGAAAGAACAGACAGGGAGAATCCAATAATTTCTACCTTTCAACCTAGACTACATATGAAGGTGGAATAAATCAATAATTTTATAAATAATTTAAAAAAAAATTATATTAATTTTCTTTATCACATTTCCATTTATAAGTGAAATTAATTACATGTTTTTTCATGGCAAATACAAGTGAAATTAATTACAATTTTACCATAATACAAGTAAAATTAATTACATTTTTACCATTATTATTATTTTTTTTTTCATATTTTAAACCACATCTCAACAAAATTTATATTCTGCATCTTAAAGCCATAAATTTATTTCATGTCAATGGAAGTTTATGTCTTTTTATTTATCTAACGATGCAATGCAAATAAAATAGACGAGGATAATCTCTCTTTAAAGCTGATAATCCTAGTTTGAAAGGGCCAACCAAGTTTCAATTTTTCTAAAAATGCATGCAAATAAAATAAATAAAATAGAAAAGTGTAATCTCTCTTTGCATATTATATTCCAAGTTACAATAAAAGCAAACTGAGTAGATTATATTAATATATTAAACTAACTAGGTTTACTTGAGTGATTCCACAATAAAAATTTCTTACCCTTCACAATTTATTATAGAAGAGTGTAATCTCTCCTTCCATATTATATCCCAAGTTGCAATAAAAGCAAACTGACTATATTATATTAATATATTAAACGAACTAGGCTTTCTTGCCCTTCACAATGTTAAGTATTACTATGATTGTGAATTTGTCTCATAACCATTTTATGAAAACATGATAAAACAAACTGGAACCACCAAAATGATTCTGCATCTCGTAATACAATTGTAATTGGTCCAATACTTGTCACATCAACAGCATCCTTTGATGTAAGTACAATGATAAAATCAAACTTAAAAACGTTATCTCAATTATTAACAAACCATGTTTGGTTACGTGACTTTCAGAGAAGATTAACCTACAATGAGTACCAATCCAATGATTGCTAACCAACCCATGCATTTAGCATCAAAGTAAGGTCTAATTTTACAGAACACATCATTCAAATAATCAAGAGAAAGTTTGAAAATCAAAATCTCAATGTACGATAATCGAAGTACTTTAGATAAGAAATAAATAAACTTTCATTACTCAATACAAACAATTTTCATTACTCAATACAAACAAATAAATATAAGGTTTGAAAATCAAAATCTTAATCTAGGACAATTAAAGCATTTTAAAATTCAAATTTAACTCTAGAGAAGAAATAAATAAACTTTCATTACTCAATATAAACAAATAAATAAGTTGTAATGGTGGATCTTATTAATGAGGTTCAATTTTTTGTTTGTCTTAAAAGAAGAAACTTTGTGTTGATATTTTCATTTAATTATGTGTTGAAAAAATACATTTTTTTTTTTTTTTTAATTTTTTTATCTTGAGATATACTATGAAGTAAAATATCCAGGTAATCTCTAATATTCCCCTTTGTGCAATTTGAATTCAAATACATAATATTCCACTGATTACTTAGTAGTAAATTAAGGAATATAAATAATATTCCACTAATTACTTAGTAGTAAATTAAGGAATGGAGGTGACACTAATAAAAATGTAATGATCAAAAAATGGAAATGGATTGAGAAGTAAATCCAAACAATGAATGATTATCTTAAGGTATACTACTAAGTAAAATATCAAGGTAACCTCCAATATTCCACTTTGTGCAAATGTGGATTCAAATACATAACATTTCAATGATTACTTAGTCATAAATTAAGAAATGGAGGTGACACTAATAAACATCTAATGATTAAAGAATGGAAATGGTTTGAGATGAAAATCCAAACAATAATGAATGTAGAGTAGAAATAACCCTCTAAATAACATGTTTTTTTCTTTTTCTACAACATCTAAAAGGAACAAAGATTAAACTACTAAAATATTGGATGTGTACTATTTGGGATGAAGGATTTGAGCAAGGATGCATGGGATCTGTTGTGTATATACAAAAAAATTGATGAGGATGGTGATACTTCTATCAATATGAGAAGTTATCTATCTTATAAGTTGAAAATATTTTGGCTCTTGGAGGATTGATTCTTGTATATGAAGAAGGCATGCCAAATGTTATTATATCCAACATTGAATGATATTTCTATATACTTAAATCTAGTGAGGAAGAGAATATTGGTTTTCCAAAGCTATCATTGTTTGGTGAAATAAACCATGTAGAAGTTAACAAAGAGTCTCGTGTACATATTTTTCCAAAGAAAGAGAAGGAAACGTTGAGTTCACTCTTTAGACCAAAGTATATGATAAAGACCTAAAATTAATTCCACTCACTAAAGAATATATTTCTCCCTAACTCTAAATGTTTTTCCTTCTTTCCTTTTCATAGTCATTCTTAGATCAAATTAATTTTATTATCTTTTTTATGTTCTTTGTATGTGTTTCCATGTCTGTGAGCCTTAAATTTTGTTTTTGAGGGTTTTGGTAGATGAGTGTTATTGATGATGGAAAGGATGTAGTAATTTTATATTTATTGAATGCTTCAAGTATCAATATTGGATCCTTTAGATTACTTCAAAGGTTTTTTAAGTTGACATCTAAGGGTCGTACCTTGTGGATATTTAGCCTTCAAATGAAAATAATAAGACTTTACAAGGGAAAAATATGTAAAACAAATTTCATATCATAGTTAACTCGATTTGTTTTCACTCTTTTATAAAAAGAAGAGACTTAATTTTGATCTTGCAGTAGAAAACTCAAACTCTAAATATGCATTTGCATCGAAGAAATACCCTACTCTTGTAATGCAACTGATTCCTTATGTTATGCAAAATATATACAAATAAGGTGACATATATATATTTTTATTTTGAGAAAATCCTAAATTCAAAACAATATATATTAATCTTTTGAACAAATTGAATTGATTTATTAGATTTTCATTAATAGGCTTTATACATCTCATTTTAAGAAATGCTTTTCCTACAAGAAACGTCAACCTCAATACTACTTGTAACTGGAGAATGGATCACATTGTTAAAATGTTGATTCATATCAAAGCACTTTAAAATTCAAAGTTAACTCTAGACAAGAAATAAATAAACTTTCATTATTCAATACAAAAGAATAAATACGATGATGAAGTTAATGCAATCCTAGAGCCTCATCTGATTATATCTAATTTCAAAACTTATTTTGACAAAATATTTCTCATCACTTTGGCATTTTTAGAGATTTCTCCCATGCTATGCATTCATTCTTTCTTATCACTTTGGCACCTTGCAGAGATTTCTCCCATGCTATGAATTTAAGTTTTGGACCATATCTTTCAATCATTGGAAATGAGCATGAGAAAATCTTTGTTTTAGGTTTCCTTGAGCATGTAAGAGTAAGACTAAGCATGTTTACCTAAAACAAAATCACACCATTTGGTATGCACTTGTTCTATATTAATAACTTGTAATTGTGGACACCACATATATAACTACATATATAACAAACACTATCAAGAGAGGAACCACAAGCCTTCATCATTAATCTTAGTACTTGTAAGTACTAATGGTAAAATTTTGGATCCACAACTATTATTTTGTACCTTTTTCGTATTTCATTGATATAAACCATTCACGTTCCAGTGGAAAGATGTCATATCTTTATCTTATGAAGAAATTTAATTGATTTATTAGATCTGTATTAATATGGTTCATACATCTCATTGAGAAATGTTTGTCGTACAAAAAACCCTAAATTTTACGTGTGGCAACTTGAATACATACTACAATGCTAAAATCAAACTTAAAAATGTTATCTCAATTCTCAATATGTTAGATCTATTTTATCATAATGGTTGAATTCCTATTAGGCCCACAATATATTAGATCTATTTTATCATAAGGATTTGTGGTAAGTTGTCTTTACTAATTTTTACACCACGTCTGACGTAAGTTTGGTGTGGCTCTATTCTACATTTTGCTTAGTATTTTTGGTCACTTTACCATTTGCATAACTATAACATACGTTGTAGTGGTGGATCCTATTAATGAGTTTCAATTATTTGTCGGTATTAAAAGAAGAAACTTTGTGTTGATATTTTCATTTAATTATGGTGACATGTGAGTGTTTCCATATATTCATGTTGAGGAAATACACAATTTTTTTTTATTTTTTATCTTTGGGTATACTATTAAGTAAAATATTTAGGTAATCTCTAATATTTCACTAGCAATGTGGATTCAAATACATAATATTTCAGTGAGTATTTAGTCGTAAATTAAAGAATGGAGGTGACACTAATGAAAGTGTAATGATTAAAGAATGGAAATGTTTGATATGTAAATCCAAACAATATTGAATGTAGAGTAGAAACAATGCTCTAAATAAAATGTTTCTTTATTTTTCTACTACATGGAAAAGGAACAAAGATTAAGCTACTACAATATTGGATGTGCAGTGTGTGGGATGAATAATATTAGCAAGGAAACAAGAGATATGTTGTGTATATACAAAAAATTGATGAGGATGGTGATACTTCTACAATATAGTTAAGATTAGATGTTGGAGATGTTATCTCTCCTATAAATTGAAGATATGTTGTCTCTTGCACGATTGATTCATGTATATGAAGAAGGCCTTCCAATTGTTATTATATCCAACATTGAATGATATTTCTATATACTTGAATCTAGTGAGGAAGAGAATATTATTTTTCCATTGTTTTTCTATATACTTAAAGCTATCATTTTTTGGTGAAATGAACCATGTAGAAGTTAAAAAAGAATCCCATGTACCAATGTATATGATAAAGACCTAAAATTAATTCCACTACCTAAAGAATGTATTTCTCCCTAACTCTAATTTTATTTTCCAAATTTAATGAAGTGAAATTGAAAAACCACCAATGTCATCCAAGAGATACAAATATCCTTTTCAAATATCACTATAGGGTATGATGAGATATATTTATGCAAAATACCCTTACGATTGCACCGAGACATGCTTTCCTTGTCATAGTCATTCTTAGATGAAATTAATTTTATTATCTTTTTTATGCTCTTTGTATGTGTTTCATGTATGTGATCCTTAATTTTTTTTTTTGAGGGTTTTGGTAGATGAGTGCCATTGATGAGAAGGATGTAGTAATTTTATATTTATTCAATTCTTCAAGGATCAAGATTGGATCCATTAGATTACTTCAAAGGTTGTTTACCTTGACATCGAAGGGTTGTACCTTGTGGATATTTATCATCAAAAGGTTGCACCTTGTGGATATTTATCCTTCAAATGAAAACAATAAGACTTTAAAAAGGAAAAATATGTAAAACAAATTTCATATCATTAATCTTGAGAAAACTCAGCCTCTAAATATCTTGTAATTCAATTGATTCCTTATGTTATGCCAAATACAAGTAGCTTCAAAAGTCCACCTTCACCACTCCTAATGAGAGGATAAGAAGGTGAAATTTATTTTAGTTCAAGAAATTGAGAAAGAAAGTATGTCCTTAGTGTGAAAAGAGATTATCTAAAGTTATTCGTAATAGTATCATCGTTGGGTAGTTTTAAGTCCTTGAGCAGTGACTAACATGAATAAATATTTGTAGGCTAGCAACTTTATTCCATGGTTTGTTGTGTACCATTACTGGTTCTCGTTGAATTGTATGGTTTACTATTTCTTGAAAAGATTCTCCCTTTTCAAGACATCCATTTAAACGTCCAAAACAAGACATCCATTTTCACGTTGTTGTCGTTAGAGGATGTGCCTAATAGGAATGGCATTCTTTTCTCTTGTGGGTCATGAGTGCTTCTAGCTATATGCATACCCTATGGTGTTATTATATGGGATATTGAGAAGCCTTGTGTTCAAACTACTCAGAGTTTAGATAAATAATCCACCATCTATTTGTGAAGATGAATTCCATTTCTCCTAAAAATGCATGTTTTTGCTTAGTAGAGATAAAAATCCCTTTCTTTTTCCTCAATCAAAATCTTCAACCACTTGACACATCTATGAGCTACTACTAGTGAATTAAATCATGGGTACTTCACCTTGTTGACCAATATCCTATCACATTCATTTAAGTATAAAATTCTCAAAAATAGAGTCAACATATTGTAGGTATTAGGGGGTTATGAGCTACTTGGGGTTTCAAAATAATTTATTCAAAATCCTTTGGGTAGGCTATGACATATCATCTACGAATGAAGAATTAGTGCTACCAATTGCTATTGTTTTCAATCATGACACTAAATGAAGAGATTTCTATGAAGAGATTTGTTCATGTTGTTAGGCTTTTCCATCTTGAAAAATATGCATGGTATTCATAGTTATTACTCTAGTTTGTACTATAAGATTAATTGACACTATGCTGTAGATTATAATAGTGATGAAAAGACTTCATATTTACTTCAAATATGAAGCATGGTGTGGCTTTGTTATGTTGATTCATTAGTTGTATTTCTAGTATTGGGTGTTGTTGTTATGAACATATTTAAGAGGTACTCCATATTCTCTTGGAATAGATTCTTCTTATAAGCTGGAGTATACACCTATGGATGAGTCATTCTAAATTTATGAAAATGATTGTATAAAGGGAACATGTGTGAGAGTAAGCTACTGTAACATCCCGCTCTTGTGCACTAGGAAAAATTATTCTTTGAGGACACTTGCTCGCAAGTGATCTCGATTGTTATGATGTTAAAACATTTGTCCTTGATTATGATGCATTATGATATATGACATGATGTTTTACTGCTTTGATGTAGACAGGTGCTATTGACTCAGTTCTATTGAGTGTGCAGGGTTTTGGACCTTGAGGATGCAGAGGCATCGATGGAACCCCTTGGACTCCGGATTGAGTCAGGGAGTGTGTTATTTGGGTTGGTTTATTTACTATGATATTTCATTGCTTTGATGATATGATGTTGACATGTTCTGACATGATTGTTGATGATGCAGGCTGACGATAGCTTGCCGACTAGACTCACATATGGAGTAAAGGGGCCACACACGATTTCAAGAGAGGTTGAGGGAGAGGTGTGGACAACAGCCCTCCCACAGCCTACTGACACTCCCGCTGTGGCTTGAACTGTAGGTTAAAAATTACCTAGTTCGAGAGGATCCACGATGCCATCAAGGCAGACTGCGACAGTCGCTCACGATGATTCTAAAGGGCGCACAATAAGGCGGGGGTCTTAGTCCTTAGAACCCTTAGTCTCCCACAATTTCACCTAGCAGAGTGTTGACTCCAGGGGTTATAGATGTCTACCAATCAGTCAGGTCGGCGAGTGGCACCCTTGGAGCATGTGGTGCATCCTGAAGGGCACGTCACGCGAAAGAAACACAAGTTGGCAAGTGGCACCCTTGGAGCACGTGGTGCATCCTGAAGGGCATATTGCACGAAAGAAACACAAGTTAGTGAGTGGCACCCTTGGAGCATGTAGTGCATCCTGAAGGGCATGTCACGCAAAAGAAACAACCGAGGTGAGTGGCACCCTTGGAGCACGTGGTGCGTCCTGAAGAGCATGTCGCATTGATGTTGAGGAAGGAACAAACCTAGATGGCCCTAAGACATTTAACACCATAATAGATTCTTAAACAAATTCCCTAAATAATTGTCGCCCAGTTGAGAATCTAAACCTAAGTCTAAAACTTCTCTCGGGTAAAATTTTGTTTAGCCTTAAGAAAAAGACTCAATAAAAATAAAAATAAAGATATAAACTAAAACCCACTTATGCAATAGTTTTAGTCTTCTTAAATTTAGAGGGTAAAATTAAGAGAGGAATAATTTAATTAAAATTCGTGGTTTTAAATTTGTAAAGAGGAAATAAAATATTAACTTGTGGAAGTATAAAAAGATTTTAAATTAATAATAAAGAGAAAGGAGTAAATAACGCAACTGCCATTTTGGCTCTAAAAAAAAGGGGGGGGGGGAGAAGGGAATAATAAGAATTAGGAAACTAAGTAATGGAGGAAACATAATAAAAGAAAGTTGGGAACTTATGGTAAAAAACGAGGTCAACATAGTAAGAAATCTGCAATTAAGAACCTTCTAATTTGAGCTAATTTAGCAACTTCATTTTTTAGGGAAATTATTTAAAACATGTAAGGGGATCTAGGAACACCTAGGAGGAAATTTAGGAGCAACTCTAGGTGGTTGAGGGAATTGAGTAATTTAATAATTTAAAAGAAAATAATTAATTGAGGAAAGAGGGGGATGGAAGACACTTGTGCGAAGGAGAATATTTGGAATATTTTTATTAAAACTTAATTAAAATGTGATTTAGGGAAAGATGGAGGTGGGAAAAACTCTATAAAAGAATGGAAAGATGAGGAAGAAGGGGGATCGACTGTTAGCGTAACATTACGCTGCCGGATTTGTGACTCGACTGATTGCTTGTGGGGAGTTGAGATTTTCCATCTCGAATTGGAGTGGTAGCTCAGCCTTGCGAGGCGAGCTGGGAAGCTAGGCTTACCATATAGAGTTGTGTGGCCCCTTTGTGGCTCGGAGGGCTAAGGGGGAAGTAGAGCACGCCTAGCGTTGGCTGGGAGGTACCGGTAAGGTCTCGACGGTCGACGAGCGGGAGCGGCATGGAGCACGTGGACGACGCTCGGAGCAGGCGAATGGGCAACGATGCACCTTTTGTTGATTGATAAAATGTATATGATGTATGATTAGATCTGTTAGTGTGATTATTTTGGACTGTATTTAGTTCCGGTTGCACCAGAAATCCGTTCCTCTACCATGTGTGATTTTTATGATGGAATTTATTTGCCGAAAAGATTCCTGATGTCTTATGTCTGAAATTTTGACTAATTTTACATGTCTAAAATGCCTTAAAAGTTCGAAGTGACGGTAATGCAATTTATGATCAGAAATTTTTCCATGCCATTTTACGTAATGGAATTTTATGTTAGAATTTATGCCATGCAATTTTATGTAATGAAATGTTATGTTTAGAATTTGTGTAACAAAATTTAGGTAGTGTAATTTGTTGAACCTCTCGACTTAAATTCATAGTAAGATGAGTTAGTTGGCCTAGAGGCCCACTCCTTGTCAGTGACTAAATAACTGGATTGCACTTTATTCTCCTTCTCGGCGAATTCTTAGACTTATCCGGGTGAACTCTTGGGTATTTTCTTCTAGCTTTGCGTTTTCAGCTTTTAACTGGTAAATTTAACTGAGTAATCCTTGTCTCTGCAATTTTCTCATATGCATGGCTGAATGGTCTTTTCCTTTGCCAAGGTCATGTTTAGGTGGTCAGGTTACACCTTCACCTTTGATGACCGTTTACCTCGTCACCTTTACCCTTTTTCTGCAAACTCGGTTAAGGTAATCGTTGCATGGTCTTTCCTTCCAGGTCGCGTCTAGGGATGAGCGGAAACAAATTAACTCTGCGCGTGGTTCAGACATTGGTTGTCTGGTGGCGTTGATTCCTTCCTCCTCATTTTTACCACTGTTCCTGAAATTACCACGATTCTCCCTTAGAAGCTGACTATGTATCCTTTGGCTAGATGAACCACCGAAAGGGGCCACAAAAAGTTGACTGCATTGTTTCCTTGATGATAGTCATTTAGGTGTTTACACATGCGGTGACGTGCTTTAATTTGGTGTTTCCTGCTTCAATGTGGATGACTGGTATTTTCCTTCCATGCACCTGGTGTGTAGATTTTATCTTCTAAAAAGCATCGAACCAAAATGTAAACACAACTATCCTTCCCTCGTTGAAAAGGTCGACAGGGTTCCCTGTGTGTAGAGGAATCAACGGATTAAAATCCTAACTCGGTTCCCCTTTGTGTCAGTGGCTTAATGGTGGTCGTCTAATAGCCCTCTAAACTGATAGCACCTCTTAATGGATGACAGCGGCATTAGATGAACGGCCAACGTTTAGACCACGACCATTTTTCTTCCACCTGGAAACATCCTTCCCTTTGCCTTCACTTATTTATGAGCAACTCTGTGTGTCGATCCTTTGCCCAATTTTTACGATTGCAGAGCCATCCCTCATTCGCGAACCTATCCTTTCCAAGTTGTTTTTGAGTAGAGATTTAATTGCCCAATTGAATAAACTTTTCTGTCGTATTTATGATCTAAGGCATGAAAAAAAAAAGAGCAGAAATTTCCTTTGGGCAGGGTAAACCCTCCCTCCCGATTTTCCTGGCAAACTGACTTTCCTTGTCTTAGTTAGCGGTCTTCAATTTCCCAATCCTGCGCTCACCTATTAACAAACCATTAACCATTTACCATTTACCATATCATTACTAATTTTAAAGTGGAATGGTGCAAAAGGAATGTTTTATTTATTTATTATTCATTTGAGAGAGGAAATGAACGTTTATATAAGTAGCACCTCAGCTGAAAATTGATGTTTTCCTAATCGGTGAGTTTTTAGTTGTCTAAAGAAGGATTTAATTATTAAAGAAAAATTTAAATATGTTAGAACTTGGTACAATAGTTTATGTACTCATTTAAGGAAGGAATTTGTTATGTATTTTTATTTTATGTAAAGAAAAGATTTATTCTTTCATTTAATCATTTAAGAAGGGTTTTATTCTTTTATTTATTTATTTAAACAAAGGAGGTATTCTTTTATTTAATCATTTAAGAAGGGTTTTATTCTTTTATTTATTTATTAAAGAAAAGATGTATTCTTTTATTTTTAAGAACGGATTTATTCTTTGATCTATTTATTTAAAGAAAAGATGTATTCTTTTATTTATTCATTTAAGAAGGGATTTATTCCCTTGATCTATTTATTTAAAGAAAAGATGTATTATTTGATTTATTCATTTCAGAAGGGATTTATTCTTTTACTAATTCATTTAAAGAAGGGATTTATCCTTTTTATGCATTTATTAAAGATGGGTTTTGTTTAGTTATTATGACTTGGTATCTTGTTTTTAAATTGTTAAACCCTTAATGTAGATCGATTCTTAATGCTAAATTAAAGTTTACATGTTGACTTATTTGAGTTTTTAAATGATTTCAATACTAACATAAAGTTGTAATCGACAAATTGATTTATGACCTGCCATCAGGATGTAAGACTACAATAAACTTAGACCGGTTCAGTGATCGGTAATTAGCATCCATTTAGATCTTAGATATTGACCTTTAGTCGGGATTACTAGTTGGGTAGTTGATGAGGTTGTATTTAGCTTACGCTTTCCTACGAGGATTGTCGTTCTTTAACCCTTATTGTACTTGGTTGTAATCATTTCATTCCTTGGTCTGCTTGTGTCAAGAGGGATGTAGACACCTCCATGTAGCCTTAGTAGATAAGGATGTGTGTGTGATTATTTTATGTGTAAAGAATCCGGTGCCATATCAAGAGTCTTGAGCCCTTTAAAGGTAGGTTTTCCACTCTTGTGACACACGTCTAAGGTCGTATCAGTAGTCTCGGGCTCTTTAAAGGCAGAGTTCCCACCACTGGGACCTCCTGATAGAGATTACTAGTTTCTGCCTGAGCAGTCGGCCAGGAGCCTATCTGAAATTCTCTCTCTCCGGAGCAGTGAACTAAGAGTAAACCCCCTACTTTCCTGTGCAGAAATAGTAAAATATACTACTATGGATTCTTCCATTTGTGTTCGTACTGTACATAACACCATATGTCGTTTAATGCTTACAGTTACTTGTTGTGCACCTTATGTCTTCTTGTTGTGATCATCGTGGTTGCATCTTGTTAGTCGTCGGGTGGCAACGTAGAGTCAAGTGTGTCTGTTTCCTTTTTACACGCGTGCACACACTTTAAAAAAAATAAAAAAAAATTCACCTGTTACTAGAGTTATGGTCGTAACGAGGAGGTTGTTACATATGGTATCAGAACGGGTTCGACCCGTGACTTGGGATTCACTACGACTTTCGTTGACATGATTAGATTTGATTATATTGTTGTTGATCGAGTTGATTATGTGCATACAAGTAATCATGGTTAGAGGATGCTGCAGAGGTAGACGACGGGGTGCTAGGGGAGGAGGCGTGACGCCTCTAGTAGCATCCACGCCGGAGGGGTCTAACCCCCTGGGGAGCCGAGCAGGTTCTCGGACAGGAGCAGATAGCAGTTGGAGACATGGTCGGGATGAGGAGGTCTTTTCAGCGCATGTCTGAGGCACTGATCAACTGATTGGACAGAGATGAGACCAGGGTGTTGGCACTTGCTGAGGTTCCACCGCGCGCACCGGTCGTTACTGGTAGAATTCACCGTGAACTCGAGAAGGTCAAATTTCCTAAGTTCTTTGGTTCCCTGGATGGCACAGCCACCGAGGCATGGTTGGAGAACATGGCGATGTGCTTCTCACTTTGCGATTATACCTCCAACATGAAGGTTCGCCTCGTGGTATTTCAACTAAAGGGGAGCGCTCTTCTATGGTGGAAGATTCACCTATCGCAGCTAAACATGGCCATTAAAGATGTGTCATGGGAATTGTTCGAGGAATGGTTCTGAGAGAGGTATCTTTCAGAGTAATTCATTGAGCGTCAACGCAATGAGTTCAACGTATTACGACAGGGAGGTCGTACGGTGCCCGAGTACGAGGCACATTTTATGGAGCTGCTTCGGTATGCTCTGCACCTTAACACTGAGAAGCTCAAGGTCAACAGGTTCATGTTTGGCCTTAATGGCAGCCTGCGTGCAAAGGTTAGGATCTTGATGACTCAAACCTTGCATGACGCTGTCCAAAAGGCCCTCATAACAGAGGAGGAGCTCATCAGTGGGGGTCAGACTAGGACTCCAGTGAGACCAACAGGGCAGGGTTCATCTGGTACATCGCAGCATCAGACCCCAATGAGACATATGTCGTGATATCATGGCTTCCAGAGAGGATCCACTTTCACTACACCCCGATGACTACCACCTCAGTAGTGGGCACCTTATCGGGGACCACAATATCAACAGCAGTGTCGCTCATAGCAGCAACAACAATTTTGGCTTGTTCAATAGAACAAACCTGGGTTCCAGGCCGGTGGGTCATCATCTTCTACTTCAGGTACCAGGACTACTGGGCCGAAGAAGGGGTGTTGGACGTGTCAGGAGCCACACTACTAGTGTGATTGTCCTGTGGAGAGGACCCGAGTGTCTGGATTAGCCAGACCCACTACCGTGGGAGATTTGGTCAAGGCCCATTGGATTCATGCAGTGATGAATAACCGCTAGGCAGAGCACCAGTCAACTGTGCTCGAGATGACAGGTGCTGTTGCTGACCAGATCCTTAGTATTTTGATAGACCCAGGTGCTACTGAGAGGTTCATTTTTGGTGTAGCTCTAAAAAGGATTAATGTAAAGGCAGTCGAACAAGGCGAGTTTAGCTTTAGGAGCCAAACAAAAAGTTGGAGGAAAGGTTACGGGTTGTGCCCTTAACCTCGGAGAGTTTGTCACGAGGGTCAACTTGTACGTCACAATCTTAGGATATTATGACGTCGTGATTGGTATGGATTGGTTGGAATCGCATGAGGCGATACTCAAATGTAAGACGAAATGGTCGAGCTTGGTCAATGATGAAGGACAAAGACGTGTGATTGTAGGATGAAACCAAGGAGTATCCCTGAGGTTCGTCTCTTCCTTACAGTTACAGAAGAGTATGCGCAAGGGGTGCAAGCTTTATGCGATCCTTGCGCTGAACGAAAAGGGAGTAGCGCAAGGTCTAGAACACCTTCTAGAGGTGATAGAGTTTGCGGACGTATTTCTAGAGGAGTTGCCTGGGATGCTGTCGGAAAGGGAACTGGAGTTTACCATAGACCTGAAACCGAGGACTGAACAGATAGCAAGAACACCTTATCGGATATCGACCCCGGAGTTGTAAGATATGAAAATGTAACTGAAGGAGTTGTTGGACCTGGGACTGATACGCCCTAATGTGTCACTGTGGGGTGCACCAGTTATTTTCATAAGAAAGAAGGATAGATCATGGAGGCTTTGCATTCACTACTGTCCACTGAACAAGGCTACGATCAAGAATCAATATCCTTTACCAAGAATGGATGATCTGTTCGATCAAATGAAGGGGGCGACAGTGTTCTCCAATATCGATTTGTGATCAGGGTATGACCAGTTACGGATCAAGGTGGATGACCTTCCTAAGACCGTCGTTAAGATGAGATTTGGACATTACAAGTTTACTATTTTACTGTTTGGACTGACAAACGCCCGAGGGGTATTCAAGAGTTTGATGAACGATGTGTTCCACGAGTACTTGGAAAAGTTCGTCCAAGTATTCATTGAAAATATCTTGATCTACTCTTGGACGATGGAGGAGCATGACGAGCACTTACGCTTGGTACTACAGTGTCTACGAGAGCACAAATTGTATGGGAAGTTGTCCAAATGCTATTTTTATCAATCAAGAATTCACTACTTAGGGAATTTCATCTCCGACAAAGGTATCGTCATGGATCCAGCCAAGGTTGAGGCTATTATGGAATGGCCTGCGCTGATGAAGGTCACATAAGTGCGTAGTTTTATGGGTTAGAAGGATAATATCGACAGTTTGTTGAGGGATTTTCGAAGATAGAAAATCCAATCAAATAATTGCAGAAGAAAAACAAGAAGTTTGTTTGGACCAAGAAATGCACGAAAGCATTTTAGAGGCTTAAAAAGTTGTTGACAATAATGCTGATACTAAAATTCCCTGACATGGATGCATACTTCTTGGTATGCACTGACGCATCCAAGGAAGGTTTAGGCAGGGTCTTGATGCAAGATAGACGAGTGATTGCTTACATTTCGAGGAAACTAAGAAGGCATGAGGAGAACTACATGATGCACGATTTGGAGTTATTAGCCATCATATATGCCTTGAAGGTTTGGAGACACTACCTTGTTGGATGAAAATTTGAATTAAAGACTCATCATTGTGGACTACAACACATTTTTACGCAAAGCGACCTGAACACGCGACAATGACGTTGGTCGGAATTTCTTAGCGAGTACATCTTCGAGATTACTTACATAAAGGGAACAGTGAATCAAGTGGCGGATGCTTTGAGTTGGAGGACACGCATATTTTCAGTGTTGCCTCTTCAGATGAATCTACGTGAGAAGATTCTCACTATACAGTGTTATGATGACTGGTACAAAGAGGTCGACGGTTTTTTTGGACAAAACATAATGACAGTACCACGATATGAGGGATTTTCTTTGATAACGATGGGTTATTGAGGTTTAGAGGTCGGATTTACGTACCACCAAATGACGCGTTGAGGATGTTGATCCTGAGTGAGGCTCATAGAGTAGTTTACATGGCTCACCTAGGAGTCACGAAGATGAGGGCAGACCTTAAACCCTTGTTCTTCTGGAAGGGAATGGAGGCCGATATAGCCAAATTTGTGGCTAGATGTCTAGAGTGTTAACAGGTAAAGGCTGAACATAGACACCTGACAGGATTACTTCAACCACATGCCATTCGGAAATAAAAATGGAAAGTTATTTCGATGGATTTTATTGTTGGATTGCCACTGATGGCAAGGAGACACGACTCGAATTTTTTAGTAGTAGACACTCTGACGAAGAGTGCTCACATTATTCCTATGCATATGATGTAACAGGCACCTAACATAGTGAGAGTTTTCATCAGTGAGATTATGAGGCTGCATGGCGTGCCTAAGAATATTATATCCGATTGAGGATCATGGTTTATTGGACGATTTTGGACGAGTTTCCAAGAGGCCTTGGGAACCCAACTTAACTTTGGTACTACCTATCACCCAGAGACGGACGGACAGACAGAACGAGCAAACCAAACCTTGGAAGACATGTTGTGCATGTACGTGATGGACCAACAAAAGCATTTGGAGGAATTCTTGCCTCGAGTAGAGTTTGCTTACAACAATAGTTACCAGAGCACCATTATGATGGCACCTTTTGAGTTTCTTTATGGGCAACTGTGTCGGATGCCCTTGAGTTGGGATCGGCTTGAGGATAGGGTCCTAGTGGGACCAGAAGTGATCCAAGAAATTGAATAGAAAATGCAAAACATAAGACAAAGGATTAAAGAAGCACAGGATCGACAGAAGAGTTATGGCGATGCGCACCAAGTTGACCGTAGTTATGAGGTCGGCAATCGAGTCTTCTTGTGGGTTAAACCGCATAAGAGTTCGATCAAGTTTGGAAAGGGAGCTAAACTCTCTCCTAGGTTCATGGGACCTTTCGAGATTGTGGAGAGAAAGGGGCCCTTGGCCTATCGACTAGCCTTGCCTAATTCTTTGAGGCATATGCACGATGTTTTTCATGTATCTGTTTTAAGACATTATATTAGTGACCCTACGCATGTGATTGACATGAGTTCCTTGCAGGTATCGGACGAGGGAGTGCTCACGACTGAGCCAGTCCGCATCTTAGATCATCGCATTCCCCAGTTACGACATTGAATGGTAGATCAGGTCAAGGTCTAGTGGGACAGTTATAGTCTGCACTCAGCGACCTGGGAGAACGCATATGATATGTGCCAGCAGTTTCCATTTTTGTTTGATAGATAGAATTATGATACTATGGTACTTTTATTTCAGCATTTATACTGAGAAACTTTGGGGTGAAGTTTAGACCAAGAGGGGGTGTATGTAACATCCCTCTCTGGCGCACTGAGAAAACTTATTCTTTGAGGACACTTGCTCACAAGTGATGTGGACTGTTATGATAAAACATTTATCCTTGATTATGATGCATTATGATAGATGACATGATGTTTTACTGCTTTGACGTAGACAGGTGCTATTGAATTAGTTCTATTGAGTGTGTAGGGTTTTGGACCTTGAGGATGCAGAGGCATCGATGGAACCTCTTGGACTTTGGATTGAGTCAGGGAGTTTGCTATTTGGGTTGATTTATTTACTATGATATTTCATTGCTTTGATGATATGATGTTGACATGTTCTGACACGATTGTTGATGATGCAGGCTGACGATAGCTTGCCGAGTAGAATCACATATAGAGTAAAGGGGCCACAACCTACTAGCACTCTTGTCGTGGCTCGAACTATAGGTTAACGATTACCTAGTTCGAGAGGATCCACGATGCCATCGGGGCAAATTGCGACAGTCGCTCACGATGATTCTAAGGGGTGCACAATAAGGTGGGGGCCTTATTCCTAAGAGCCCTTAGTCTCCCACAAGTTCACTTGGCAGAGTGTTGACTCTAGGGGTTATAGATGTCTACCGATCAGTCAAGTTGGCGAGTGGCACCCTTGGAGCACGTGGTGCATCCTGAAGGGCACATCGTGCGAAAGAAACACAAGTTGGCGAGTGGAACCCTTGGAGCACATGGTGCATCCTGAAGAGCATGTCGCGCGAAAGAAACACAAGTTAGCGAGTGGCACCCTTAGAGCATGTGGTGCATCCTGAAAGGCATGTCGTGCAAAAGAAACAACTGAGGTGAGTGGAACCCTTGGAGCACATGGTGCGTCCTGAAGGGCACGTCACATTGATGTTGAGGAAGGAACAAACCAAGATGGCCCTAATACATTTAACACCTTAATAAATTCTTAAACGACTTTCCTAAATAATTGTCATCCAGTTTAGAATCTAAAACTAAGTCTAAAACTTCTCTAGGGTAAAATTTTGTTTAGTCTTAAGAAAAAGACTCTATAAAAATAAAAA
>ML810199.1:101400-113375 GCA_009831015.1 Picea engelmannii
ACACACTCTTAGAGCACATGCATGCTTTTTTGTATTCAATTTTTTTTGGCACGATTGGCAAGATGTATGCTGACTTAGTTGGCTCAGATCTAGGTTTGGGATGACAAGCCTAGTGGTTCTATCTACAAATTCATAAAAACCTACATTTTTGTGAATACCTCTCCATATATATGTCTTTGACATTATTTTTTCATAGGATAAACAATTCAGTTGTTGATGAAATTATAAGCATAGATTGAGTCAACTGTGCAGATTTCAAATACAGAATTTAAAAAATATATATTATTTTTTACTATTTTTAATTTATTTTAGTCTTAACATATATCAAAATCCTAGAATACATACCTCTCTTATTTCTTTTATAATTTTTTCTCAACTTAACCATTTCTCAAATGAGTTATATGTAGCACTAGAGGAGACCAATACCTATGATCTATTTTTTTTTTCTCATGTTATGACCCTTTTAGCCTGCATGAAAAAAAGAGGCATATGTTAACTTTGATAATTTAAAAAAAATATTAAATTAATATTAAAAATTTCCAAAAACTATAGGACATAAAAAAATGGGTTTTATATAAGTATAAACATTTTTGGAATGAAATTCCATTTTTATGACTCTCAACACTTGCATGAACGAAAACATATACCTTGTATATTTGTTGGAAATATAAGATACCACTGGTATAAAAAATCAAATTTTACCTAGTAATTAGCAATGTCTATGAAGAAAAGTTGTATATTCGGAAACATAATTCAATTTCCTACGTTTCATCTTCTTACACTATATTGAAATTCATTGTAAAAGTACCTAAGATTAACCATCCAAGTTAACAGATTGTTGTTTTTCCAGGTTTACATTGCCATTAACTCATCATGAGAGACCATCATTAGCCATCACTCATCCATAGTAGAAATAACACTCTGAATACAATTTTCACTGCTTGTTCTAAAACACTAAATATGAACACATTAAACTACTAAAATATTGGATGTGCGCCGCCTGGGATGAAGAATTTTAGCATTGAAGGGGATCTTGTTGTGCATAAATAAAAAATTAACAAGGATGGTGATACTTCTACAACATAGTCAATATCAAATGTTGAAGATGTTGGTCCTTGCATGAATGACTCTTGTATATGAAGAAGGCCTGGCCTGCCAATATTGTTATTATACTGATATGAGTTCACCTATTGGAAATGGGTACATCTAATAGGTTTTTAATCCTTAATTCGTTTTCGATGGACATGATTAAATATGGATGGAATATTCTTCATCGTCGCAATAAATGGAGGGTTGTGATTTGAAATATTAACTTCCTTTCTTTATGAAGGAGTAGGTTTATGTGATTATTTTTTCACATTTTCATAATATGATTAAGAAATTACCGTGCTATCTAGCTCAGTGCCACATTTAAGTGATTAGCAAAGATTCCATATTATTGTGGTTAACCTAGTAGTGGAATATGTCGAGCTCCCACATGTGAAAGGTGTGCAAGTATATGTTTAGGTTGTGGTATGGAGAGCCATCTAATAGTCGGTTTCCTTCCTCTACCCATAAGTTAGAAAACTTCACAAAGAGAAATTTATTTGTTCCACCTATTGATCCATTCTCATTCATTCACCTATCAATCCATCCATTGTGTAGATAGATACCAATAATTGTGTGTGAAGATGATATAGTTTGGGACTCTTAATTTGGGCTTTGCATGGAATGTGTCAAAGATTCCTACAATATCAAGATCAAGTGCAGAGCCAAGATTTTATAATTTGGAATTGGTATCCCTCATTTTCTCTTCATCGGTTCCTTGATGGTCTATTGTCACAGACAAAACACATTATTTTTTTAAATATTTGATTAGTTTGGGGAAGAATACAATAGAACATAATTTTATGAATAAGTTAGTTATAAATTTATATTTTTTTATACTTGCATACAATTGCACTAATATCTCCTATTTTATAAATATTTCATTTAATTCAATTTCCTCAGCATAACCATAAATCTTAATTTATTCACATGCATGCAATTTATGTGTATTTATATGATTATAATATTTTGTTAGTATGAGATTATGGTCACATTGTTAATCATAAAACCTTTATTTTCAAAAAAAGATTATTTTTTAAATATATGTAAATAATATAATTAGTTAAGATCTGTGTTCCTTGAACCCTCTATGATAGGTAATTGTACCATCAATTGTCGACTTGTGTCAATTTTTCTTCTATACCATTTCTTGAACCGATTATATAAATTCTCGGTAGTAAATTTGAATACCCTAAGTGATATATATTGTATTACCGTGATTCAATTATAGTTGCAAAAGTCTTGGAAGTGTTAGGGTTTTTAGATTAAAAACTTGGTGAAAATATGCAAAATATGATATTTCTTTCAGTCATAACGAGATTCGTCTTCGACCTTACCAAGGAAGCTCGTTATTTTATTTGTCTCGGTGTCAATTGTTTCCTTATAAGGTTGGATATGTCGTTTCTGGTAGGTGCACCCCGGCCTTCAGATATTTGTACTATTCGACTTCTCAAAAATTTTATCCTCCATTTAGTTAATCTCGCAACTTTATTTGAAATCTTGATACATATGTTTTGTTTAAAGTGATAATATTTCAACCTATTATTTCCCTCGGTTATTGCTGATAAGCCTATTTTATTTCCATACCATCGACTTCTCAAAAATTTTATCCTCCATTTAGTTAATCTCGCAACTTTATTTGAAATCTTGATACATATGTTTTGTTTAAAGTGATAATATTTCAACCTATTATTTCCCTCGGTTATTGCTGATAAGCCTATTTTATTTCCATACCATCGATAGATATCCATTGCTACAATTTTCTTTCCCTTCTTTTAGTACTGTGTAGATTCCTTAATCATTGTTTTGGATCCCTTCTATATGCCTAAGTGATAAGGATTTGGTCTAGTTGAACCTTGTCTTATATACTAGTAATTCATTTGACTGTATAGGGTCAGTATTATATTATTAGGTTTAAATTTTATTAGGGTTAGGGTTATATTAAGGTTAGGGTTTGTATTACGTATAAATAAATTTAAATGTATTTTAAATTAAATGGCATTATGGACATCTTGTATAGAAAATTTAAATTATTTATTGACATTCATCAACCACAATTATGTGGTTGTGCTAGTTGTACCATCATTTATCAACAAATGTATTTTAAATTAAATGACATTATAGACACCTTGTATAGAAAATCTAAATTATTTATTGATGTTCATCAACCACAATTATGTGGTTGTGGTAGTTGTACCATCATTTGTCAACTAATGTCATTTTTTCTTATGTACCATTTCTTGAACCGATTATAAAAATTCCCTATAGTAAATTTGAATTCCCGTAAGGGATAAATATGGTATGATCGGGATTCAATTCGAAGTGTTGCGGTTTTCAGATTAAAAACTCTGTGAAAATCCTCAAAATATGATATTTATTTTAGTCATAACTAGATCCATCTTTGGACTTAGCAAGGAAGCTCGTTATTTTATTTTTCTAGTTGTCAATTGTTTCCTTATAAGGTTGGATAAGTGTTGTTTGTTAGCTTTGGATACATGCACCCGCACCTTTAGATATTTCTATTATTCAACTTTGCACAATTTTTATCCTCCATTTAGTTAATTTGGTCAACTTGGTTGCGAATATTGATACATCTATAGCGTTTTAAGTGATAAGATTTCAACATATTCTTTCCATCAATTATCACTGGTAATATTGGTTATTTCCATACCCTTGATAGATACATATTGCTATGATTTTCTTTCCCTTCTTTTAGTACTGCATGTAGATTCCTTAATCAGTGTTGTGGCTCCCTTCTATATACCTAAGCATTGAGGCTTTGATCCCGCTAAACCTTCTCTTATACACCAAGAACTCATCTCATTGTATAGGGTTAGGGTTATATTATTAAGGTTAAATTTGATTAGGGTGAGGGTTTTTATTACGTGTAAACAAATTCAATAGATGCTAAATTAAATGTCATTATGTACATCCTTGTATAGAAAATCTAATTTTCCTATCGACATTCATCAACCACAATTATGTGTTTGTGTTAGTAATAAGTGTAACAACCTAAATTGATTAATTTTATCATAGTTTTTAATTTAAACTTAATTAATTACTAATATATATTAATAAGTCTTTTATTATTTTATTATTAAAAGGTGGTTGAAGGAATCAATGGAGAGATAAGGCTCTTGGGAATTAATGAGGAGGAATTGAGAGTGGAGGATAAGAAAGAAGGGGAGGACTTGGAAGAGGAATCTTATTTTTGTTTGAGAATTTCTGAATTTTCTAAGGGGGAGAAGGAGGAGAAAATTGGAGAAATGGTTTTTGGGAAGCTCTCACATGGCACTGGTGTTGCTGGGAATTTTGGGATCGGGGGCTAGGAAATCGCAAGGATTCCTGGAGGTTGGGAGCCGGAGAGGCTGTTCCTAGTTGGCTGGGAGGTTAATATTTAGTCTGGGCAAGAACAAGAACATGATCAAATAGAAAAGGGATTAGATAACCAACTTGAAGGTGGGGGTATGCATTAAAATGTTTTTTTCATTATTCTGCTTATTATGTTGTTACTATTTATTACTGGTTTATTCCAAGTATGATAAAAATTTTAGTCATTTCAATAGGAGATTGTTGAAATTATTTATTTATTTTAAATCTTGAAATAGGTAGGCTTTACATATGGTATCAAAGCCTGGTTTCAAAAATGAAACCTCAAATTCACCACCCACATCACTGAGATTTTGTCTTTGTGCAAACATGGTCTGCAAGGTCTACATCCAATTTGGGTTGTAATGATAATATTACAAAGCTTCAAATGAAACAATTTACAATGAGCGACACTTGAGCACTTACAACATAATCCTCATCACGAGAGAATGAATCTATCCATGCAAGCAAAATTTCAGATTGTCTTCAAAGGATTATGTGCAAAAGTGACTAGACGAGTCAAAAACCACAAATACAAGAAGAAATTTGCCTTAAATGAGAAAACAAAATCTCAACGTATTGTCCCCAGAACACAAGGTTGGACTTCCTTCTATTGGAGATCCATTATCTATGCATGAAACAAAATTGAGCTCTGGTCATACTTGGTATGAGAAGCTCCAAAAAACGTGTGTGTAGCCCAGTCGACCTTCTGTTCTGCATCAGCTAGAAATAATTCATTTCCCAAAGGTAAGTCTCTTCTTCACCATCTCCTTCGCAACCATGCTAAATGGCTCATCAAATTCCCCTGCTAGAAAATCTTTTGCATCCTTCTTAAGTGGTCGATCGCTAGGCCTAATGGAAACAAGAGTTGCTCCCTCCATCCCACCACCTTCTGGAAGCTCAAGATATGGAGCATACCAGAGATTCATATTCAATGTCAGAACCTGTCTTTGAGTCGCAGTGGCCGAGGCTGCCAACGTCTTGTCCCTGAGCTTTCACAACTGTTCTTTCCCCATACATAGCATCCCCTGTCCATCTACATCAGTGAGAATGAGGTTCTGAAGCGTTGGATGGTCAAAAATAATTTGTTGCAACAAATAATGCCTTGCAAAAGCTACAATTAACGAGATTATGGTCTGAACTATTCTCAACTTCAAATCACCATCGATGTAGAACGATTCTAAGATATTTCCGTTATCATCCAAACCCTCGTTAAACTCCTTCGTCCTCTGAATAGCAGAATGAGGGTTTTTCCTCGAATTTTTTTTCCGCAGAAATACAGTGTATATCCCAAGATCACGCAGCTCTCAAGTGTACTGCCAAATTTGGCTCTCCACCTCAACAACATGCCATCCTCAACGCTGAGCTCTCCACCGAGAAGCTGAATATGAAGATTTTGAATCTCCTTGAAGTTTTTCAACACCTTGCGAGGGGAATGATGTGAAGCCTCCGCAAGAACTACCTTCTTTGTCCCGAGGATTTGTTGCAATGCCTGTAAGGGCTTAACTATACTACTCTATGCAAAACAGTTTAAAATACTGCATGCAAATCAGGCTATGCGACAGAGTTCTCAAGATCACTGTGCAGTGCACAGACTACCAGATTATTGTGCATTGTGAATACACACACTAAATAGAATGATTTATGAATGCGGAATATAATAGAGAAATTACATAGAACCTTGCCAACATGAAAAAATACTTGATATTAATGAACTTTGGTGCAGTATGCTCAGATAACAAAATACAATGACAAAATAAGCTTCGACTCTGATACTTCTTCTGTCAACTCTTCAGTTGCTGCTAGTTCTTGAACAACTTCTGTGCATCTCTCTCTCTCATTTTCTCTATATATCTATCTATATGTATTTTATAACTAAGAAACTTAGAGTTATATAAATTTCCTTCAGAAGCTAAGACCGACTCTACATTTATCACAACCATAATTACAACTAACTCTTCAACCACTTAATTTAATTCGGTAAAATATAATTTGGCTTCATTTATAGTTCTCCTACTTGCTGACTAACTTTTGAGTAAGTATGCGACTTTGCACTTGCAGACTTGTCAGATTTTCTGGATGACATTTCGACTACTGACAAATTTCAACTGACATACAAGTCGGCGGCGACGTGAGGAACTCACCGACTTGTAATTACAATTTCCAACACCCCCCCTTAATTATAAGTTGGTGGAGTTACAAAAGAAAATGACATCAAAAATTTCAGTTTTCATTTTACTGTCACTCATCTGTTATTGTGCGGACTACTAGTCTACTGCGCAGATGCTAAAATGCATCTCTTGCTAAATCTTTTGTAAAAATGTCTGCAATTTGTTCTTTTGACTTGCAAAATTTTAAACAGATCTCTTTGTTATTCACCGATTCTCTGATGAAATGATACCTTGTATCAATGTGCTTGGTTTTCTTGTGAAACACATGATTCTTTGATAACATGATGGTTGAACTATTGTCACAGAAAATTGTGGTTGGTTCTTGTTGTTCTTTCAACAAATATCTTAACATTTTTCTCATCCATACTACTTGGCAAGTTGCGCTTGTGGCTCCGACGTACTTTGCTTCTACTGAAGAAAGTGTCACTATGGGTTTCTTCCTTGAAGCCCATGATACCATAGCTGTTCCAAAATGAAATGTGTGCCCAGAGGTACTTTTCCTATCATCAATACTACCTCCACAATCACTATCAGTGTATCCAATGAGTTTGAAATCTTCTGAAGTGGAGTACTTTATGCTAAAAACTTTTGTTCCATTCACATATCTTAGCATTCTCTTTCCTGCTTTCCAATGTGATTCTTTTGGATTTTCCATGAACCTTGAGATTAGGCTCACTCCATAGATAATATCAGGTCTTGTCACTATCAAATACATAAGACTGCTTACCAATCTTTTAAACAGTGTGGGATCCACTTTGGACCCACTATCGTCCTTGCTTAGCTTTAATCCTATTATGATAGGTGTTGGTGCTGCTTTTGAGTTTACCATATTGATTCTCTTTAATATTTCATGTGCATACTTAGACTGTGAGATAAATATACGAGTTTTGGACTGGTTCACTTCTATTCCTAGAAAATATCTCATAAGTCCCAAATCGGTTATTTCAAATTCATCCTTCATGACTGACTTGAACTCTTCTATGCCAAAATTACCCATGAATATCAAATCATCCAGATATAAACAAACAATTAACACATTACCTTCCTGATTTGATTTGATGTACAGTGTTGACTCATTTTCACTTCTCTGGAATCCATTCTGTGTGAGATAGGAATCTATGCTACTGTACCAAGCTCTCAGAGCTTTCTTTAATCCATACAGTTCTTTCTTTAATCTGTATACTTTCTCTTCTTGTCCTGGAATCTCATAACCTTGTGGTTTTTCCACATATACTTCTTCTAAGTTTCTATTCAAGAATGTTGACTTTACATCCATTTGATAAACTGGCCATTTGTACTGCACAACAATTGCTAACATTGTTCTGACTGTGTCCATGCATGAACCTAGTGTAAATGTTTCATTGTAATCAATTCTAGGTTGTTGTGTAAAGCCTCTTGCAACTAATCTTGCCTTGTACTTTCCCTTCTACATCTTTCTTGGTTTTGTAAATCCACTTGACACTTATGACTTCCTTATCATTAGATACATCTACCAATTTCCATGTTTTATTATTCTCAATGCACCTGATTTCTTCATCCATGGCATGTGCCCATACTTCCTCTTTGACAACTTCTTCAAAAGTTAATGGATCATCTATTTGTGAAAACAGAGAAAAGTCTGGAAGAGAATTTGTTGCATCTTCATTATAGATGTCACACATACTTCTTATCTTTCTTGGTAAAAAACTTGCTAATGTTGGATCTGGAGATGTAGAAGTATTCATACCGCTTGTTGGTGTTTCGTGCGCTCTAGGTGTGGACTGCGCACTTGCTATTCTTACAGAAGTATACTGCGTGGTAATTTGTGTGGTAGTGGTAGGTGTAGACGGAGCTGCGTGACCTGTATATGATGTTTGAAACACTTCATCCTTTGCGTCATCATGCTCCATTGTGTCAATTATCTTTATTATCTTTTGTATGTTTCCATCCCATGCTTCATTCTCTATGAACTGAACATCGTGGCTCATTATAACTTTTTACGTGACAATGTCATATAGCTTGTATCCTTTTGTCTCTTCAGAATACCCAACAAATATACATTTCTATCCTTTGTTGTCTAGCTTCCTTCTCAGTTCATCTAGAACGTGTGCGTATGCTACGCAACCAAAAACTCTTAAGTGCGCCAAATTGTGCTTTGATCCTGTCCATGCTTCCTCAGGAATTTTATTCTTCACACTCTTTGTCGGACATTTATTCAAGATGTATACTGCAGTTGCTACTGCCTCAACCCAATACTCATTTGAAAAATGTTTGGCTGACAACATACTGCACGCCATTTCCATGATGGTTCTGTTATTTCTTTCTGTGACACCATTTTGCTGTGGTGTGTATCGTGCGGTAAATTGCTTGTAGATGCCATGATATTTACAAAAGTTCTGAAATTCTTTTGACATGTATTCTCCTCCTCTGTCCGTTCTTAGACACTTGATGTAATAACCACTCTGTTTCTCCACAAATGATTTGAACTGTTGAAAACAATCGAATGCGTCAAATTTATGCTTTAGAAAATAAATCCATGTCTTTCTTGAGAAATCATCAATGAATATTAGAAAATAAATACTGCCTCCTATAGATGGAGTTTTCATTGGTCCACAAATGTCACAATGTATTATTTCCAGTGGAGCTTTTGCTCTGTGAGACTTGCCAATTGGAAATGATTCTCTGTGATGCTTGCCAAATATGCAGCCTTCACATATCCTTTCTGTTTTTTCAATCAATGGTAAGCCTTTTACCATATCCTTTGCGTGTAATAGTTTCATACCTCCAAAGTCCAAATGTCCAAATCTGAAATTCCATAGCCAGGAGTCATCCCGTGTTTCAGATTGAAATGTTGCTTTCATTTATGTGCCATTTTCTCTTTTTTTGATACTGCGCACACTATTTTCTTCATTAGTATTGCACGTGCTTTCTGTTGTAAATGCAATGTCTATCTACGCACTTTTCTTTTTGTCAACAATTTGAGCTATGTTCTTCTTCTTGACTGGCTTTAATGTCAATGGGAACATTCTATTACTTGTCATCTGGATTTTTGCAATAAGTAAATTGCTTGGGATTTTATCCATAATCACACAATGATTATCTTCCATGTAGATTCTGCATCATTTTTGTAACAGTTGTCATGTACTCATCAGATTGTGCTTCAGACTAGAAACATAATATGCATCAGACATAACTCTCTCTTCTCCTTGTTTGGTTAAAATATTTATATTGCCTTTGCCTAAGACAATGACTTGGATATCTGTTCCAAGTATAACCTTGGTCTAGACTGACTCATCTAGACTAGAAAACAATTCTATATTTCCTGTCATGTGGTTACTGCAGCCTGAATCTAAATACCATATGTCACATGGACTTGCTTGAGCAACATTGCATTCAACTGGTGACACTATATTAGGCATTTCTTCTGTGTTAGGCACAACTACAACACGTGCCATAAACATAGGATGTGTTTGGTTATTTGTGTTTTGTGATTGATCTTGACTTTGCTTATTCTGGTTATACTGTCTCTTTCTGCACTCATATGCATAATGTCCATATTTTTTATAGTAATGTCATTGAATATTTGATTTGTCAGTTTTTTGACAAGTTGACTGGCCTTGGATTTTGACCTCTTCCACCAATATTTCCAGGATTGCTACTGCATCCACTTCTGTCAGAACTTCTTCCTCTTCCTCTAGAGTTAGCTCTCCCCCTTCCTCTTTCACGGCTTATAGATGACTGTGTGGAAAAAACATTTTCTAATGACATATTTGACCTGTTCAATCTATGTTCATGATTGATGAGGGAAGCTAGCAGTTTATCTAGACTGAACTGACTCAAATCTTTTCCTTCTTCTAGAGTTACAACTAGAGTATCAAATTTAGAAGGAAGACTTCTAAGCATTTTCTCAACAACTTTTCTTATATGGTTTCGCCATGAGACTTAATCTGATTTATTAGTCCAATGACGTGTGTGTAGAAAGAATCTACCGTGTCCGAATCTTTCATTAACATAGTTTCAAAATCTCTTCTAAGAATCTGAAGTTTTGCAGTTTTTACTTTATCCATGCCTTGATAAGTAGTTTGTAATATGTCCCATGCTTCCTTGGCTTTCTTTGCTGAAGCAACTCTTGGAAGTATGCTTTCATGCATGGCTTGATGTATATAAAACAATGTCTTTCTATCCTTCTTTCGTTGATCTTTGAAGACATCTTTCTCAGCTTGTGTGAGGGTGTTATATGCTGCCTGATCTACAAACTTGTTCTAGTAGAACCTACTCTGATACCAATTTGAAAGGAAAGGGGAATGCACGCAGTCTACTATGCACAACACAGTTTAAAATACTGCGTCAAGGTCACTGTCCAGTGCACAGACTGCCAAATTACTACACGCTATGAATACACACACTAAATAGAACGATTTACAAATGCGGAATATAATAGAGAAATAACACAGAACCTGGTCAACACACAAAAATACTTGATATTAATGAACTTCGGCGCAGTGAGCTCAGATTACAATATACAATGACAAAATGAGCTTGGCTCTGATACTTCTTCCGTCAACTCTTCAGCTTCTGCTGGTTCTTGAACAACTTATATGCATCTCTCTTTCCGTTTCTCTATATCTCTATCTATAGGTATTTTCTAACTAAGAAATTCTCACTTAATTTAATTCGAGAAGACACAATTTAACTTCATTAACTTTTGAGTAAGTATGCCATCTGCGACAATATGAAGATCTCACCTACTTGTAATTACAATTTCCAACACTACCGATCACAAGCTTAACAAAAAGACCTATAAAATCCCTGCTCCTGCCTCACCTACTTGTAATTACAATTTCCAACACTACCGATCACAAGCTTAACAAAAAGACCTATAAAACCCCTGCTCCTGCCGCTCAAACTCCCGCTCTCCTCACTAGAGATCACGCAGTCCACCTTCACCACGACATCCTCCACGTGCGGCACCAAACCGTTGAAACGTTTCAAGACGGCCGAGCACCGGCCAAGGGCTTTGATGTCGCCTAACTTGTTAAAGATCACCAAAACTAACGAATTGGGAAGACGATCAAAATGTTCCGTCACAGGCATTTGAACCTCCGAACTCGGTTTATTATTTTGCTTGCAGCAGAATTCCAAATGCATGCTTCCTCACACCGTTTAGACCAGTACCGTTGGCCATTACTTTGGCCAGTATGCATCTGCTATAAAGCTTCCTGTAACAGAGATGGCGGCCGTGACACCTGCCCAGTAGTTGATATTTTTAACAGAACTTGCAACCCCTTCGTGCAAGACAGTTGTTAAATAGATGAACAAGTTGGATGAAAGCGCGAAGGATGTCAGCCCCTCGTTGAATTGAACTACCAT
>ML810199.1:135083-150593 GCA_009831015.1 Picea engelmannii
GAGGGGAGGGATAGAGAGGGAGTGGGTAGAAATGATTTTTAGGGGCACGTTAACACTCTTAGAGCACATGCACACTTGTTTGAATTCAATTTTTTTGGGGGAGATTGGAAAGGTGTATGCTGACTTGGTTGGCTCAGATTTAGGATCGGGATGACAAACCTAGTGGTTTAATCTGCAAATTCATAAAAACCTCCATTTTTGTGAATACCCCTCCATATATATGTCTTTGATGTTAATTTTTCATAGGATAAAGAATTCAGTTGTTAATGAAATTATAAACATAGATCGAGTTTAAGGTTTGATTTTCAAGGAATGAGAGGTTTGGTGTGCAACACATAGGATAAAGTTAATGAGGTTATTGTTAAAATTGTTTATAAATTCGGTGAAAATATATGGAGATATCTTCATACATGTCAAATAGATGAAAATTTGTATTTTAATACATATATTTTTTCCTTTCAACCTAGATCAGATATAAAGGTCAAATAAATCAACTATTTCGTTGTTCATAGCAAGTATTTTCTACAAAATCCTTGTAGTTGCTTCCTGTGGGATATGGAAAAGGGTGTGGTTTTTCATCATAAATATACACAATTTTTTTATATTCATATTATGTGTAATAAGTAAAATTAATTCATGGATTTTCATCATATATATAAACAATTGTTTTTCCTTTGTTATATTGCAATGTACAATTTTGTATAATTATTTTATAAACACTTTCATTAACTTTTAAAAAAAATATATTATTTTTCTTTGTTACATTGTCATTTACAAATGAAATTAATAATATGGATTTTCATCACAAACACAAACAATTATTTTGTAACTAATTTGAGTCAGTGTTTTATTTTTTATACATTTCCATTTACAAGTGAAATTAATAATATGGTTTTTCATCACAAACAAAAACAATTATTTTGTAACTAATTTGAGTCAATGTTTTATTTTTTTTATAATTTTGAAATAATAGATCACCACTATTAAATTCTTATTGAAAACTAGTTTTTTTTGGCTAATGCATTTTAAAAATGTTTTTAATAAAAAATAAATGCATGTTTTATATTAGTGCATGTTTTATGTTTTATTTTATATTAGTATATAAAAATAATTTTTATATTTTTAATAAAAAATGAGTGCATGTTTTTATTAAAAATATTTTTAATAAAAAATGAGTACATGGTTTGTCAATCGTTTTATTTCCATACCTTCGATAGATACCCATTCCTACCATTTTAGTACTTCGTGTAGATTCCTTAATCATTGTTGTGGATCCCTTCTATATACCTAAGCGATAAGGATTTGATCTAGTTGAACCTTCTCTTATACACCAGTAACTCATTTGACTGTATAGGGTCAGTGTTATATTATTAGGGTTAAATTAGCAATAAGGATTTGATCTAATTGAACCTTCTTTTATGCACCAGTAAATCATTTGACGGGTCAGTGTTATTTTATTAGGGTTAGGGATATGTTAAAGTTAGAATTATATTAAGGTTAGGGTTTGTATTATCATATAAATAAATTTAAATAGATTCTAAATTAAATGGTATTATGAACATCTTGTATAGAAAATCTAAATTACTACGTTCATCAACCACAATTATGTGCTTGTACTAAATGTATCATCATATTATTTGTTTGTGAACTAATATCAATTTAAGTTATTATTATCTTCACAAAAATTTATTAATATCTTTGTGAAAATTTAGGTTATTACTATTATAATTAAAAAAATAAACGTGTGAGAATGAATACGAGGTTTTACTATGTGGTTATGTTAATAATATAATAATAAAAAAATTATACATAAATATGCGAAGAATGAAACGTCGACTATTTTCATAACGAGCACGTGGGTGGAGGACGATTATCTATATAACGACATAAATCATAACCATTCTCTCATTCTCTGTTTGCAGATCTTTCAACTTGCCCGACGATCTGAAGGTGGACGCGTTTCATGGTTGCCAGAAGAAAATTCATTACTAATGATTGGCTCGCGACACCCTAGCTTCTTGTGTACTATAGTAGCAAGCCTCCTCTGCACTTTAAGAGTTATGTGAAGGTAGTGTTCATATTTATATAACAAAAATGTTATATAGATTTCATTTGAATATTTTATTGAGATTATGTAACCAACTAGCTACATTTAGCATTGAAGTACGGTCTGATTTTCCAGACCATGTTATATAGATTTCATTTCAATAGTTTATTGAGATTATGTAACTAAATAGGTTTATTTAGCATCAAAGTAGGGTTTAATTTTTCACAACTTATCATTTAAAGAATCAATATAAGGTTTGAAAATAAAAATATCAGTCTAGGTCAATGAAAGCACTTCAAAATTCAAATTTCAATTCAAATAAGAAATGAATAAAATTTCATTAATAAATACAAACAAATAAGATGATGAAGTTAATGTAAGCCTAGAGTCTCATTTGATTATATCTAATTCAAAACTTCTTTTGACAAAATATTTGGCATCAAAATATTTCTCCCATGCTATGCATTCATTCTTTCTTATCACTTTGGCACCTTGCAAAGATTTCTCCCATGCTATGAATTTAAGTCTTCAATCATTGGAAATGAGCATGAGAAAATCTTTGTTTTAATATTCTTTGAGTATGTAAGAGTAAGAATAGAGTAAGACTAAGCATCTTTACCTTTAACAAAATCACACCATAAGGATATGCAACTATATTAATAGCTTGTAATTGTGGAGACACCACATATATAACCACATATATAACAAACACTATCGAGAGAGGGACCACAAGGCTTCATCATTAATCTTAGCGGTTGTAAGTACTAATGGTAACTTTTTCGATCCATAATTATTATTTTATACTTTTGTCACATTTCATTGATAGAAACCATTCACATTCCAGTGGAAAGATGTCATCTCTTCATCTTTTGAAGAAATTTAATTGATTTATTAGATTTGTATTAATACGGTGTATACATCTCATTGAGAAATGTTTGTCATACAAGAAACCCTAATTTATAAGTCTCGCAACTTGAATACATACTACAATGCTAAAATCAAACTTGAAAATGTTATCTCATTTCTCAACAAACAATGTTTGCTCACATGACTTCAAAGAAGATTACCCTACAATGATTGCTAACTCAATGTCTGTAAGAATGTAATCCTACTTGCAAGAGTTATGTATTTTGTAAAATCCACGATTTCGAAGAAATTTAATTGATTTATTAGATTTGTATTAATACGGTTTATACATCTCATTGAGAAATGTTTTTCATACAAGAAACCCTAAACTATAGGTATGGCAACTTGAATACATACTACAATGATAAAATCAAACTTGATAATTGATTTATTAGATTTGTATTAATGTGATTTATACATCTCATTGAGAAATGTTTGTCATACAAGAAACCCTAAATTATAAGTGTGGCTACTTGAATACATACTACAATGCTAAAATCAAACTTGAAAATATTATCTCATTTCTCAACCAACAATGTTTGCTCACATGACTTCAAAGAAGATTACCCTACAATGATTGCTAACCCAATGTATGTAAACTCAGAATGTAATCCTACTTGCAAGAGTTATTTTTTTTGTAAAATCCACAACGAATATCCAAAATTAGTAAGTTAGAAAAAAACATATTTACTCTTAACAAGAAAAACTTGTCCGGTTTCATATAAAAACCTATTAAAGAGTCAATTCGGTTCATTTTTACCATTAATTATCTTTTTTTTCATATTTTAAACCACATCTCAACATTTTTTTTTTTGTATTTTAAACCACATCTCAAAAATATTGATATTTTTCATCTTAAGGCCATGGATTTGTTTCATGTCAATGGAAATTAATGTTTTTTCATAAAAAAAAAAATGTGTGTTTTTATATTTTCATACTTGCGATTTTTTAAGATTTTTTGTGAGTCAAAACAAAGAGATTGATTGTCACAATGAGATCAATGCATTTGGGAGTGTCAACAATGGCTTGATTAGACAATACAACATAAATATCGAGGTAACCTCCAATATTCCACTTTGTGCAATGTGGATTCAAATACATAATATTTCAGTGATGATTTTTCGTGATTCAAAACAAAGAGATTGACTGTGAGAATGAGATCAATCATTTGGGAGTGTCAACACTGACTTGATTAGACAATACAACATAAATATCCAGGTAACCTCCAATATTCCACTTTGTCCAATGTGGATTCAAATACATAATATTTCAGTGATTACTTAGTCGTAAATTAAATTAAGGAATGGAGGTGACACTAACAAAAGTGTAATGGTCTTAGAATGGAAATGGAAATGTTTTTTTATTTTTCTACAACACCTAAAAGGAACAAAGATTAAAATACTACAATATTGGTTGTGCACTGTGTGGGATGAAGGATTTTAGCAAGGATGCAGGGGATCTGTTGTGTATATACAAAAAATTGATGAGGATGGTGATACTTCTACAATAGAGAGAAGATGAGATGTTGAAGATGTTATCGCTCCTATACGTTGAATATATTTTGGTGCACGATTGATTCCTGTATATGAAGAAGGCCTAATAAGTGTTATTATATCCAACATTGAATGATATTTTTATATACATAAATCTAGTGAGGAAGAGAATATTGTTTTTCCAAAACTATCATTGTTTGGTGAAATGAACCATGTAGAAGTTAAAAAAAAGTCCCATGTACATGCTAAAAATATTTTTCCAAAGAAAAAGAAAGAAACTTTGAGTTCACTCTTTAGATCAAAGTATATGATAAAGACCTAAAATTAATTCGATTGAATAAAGAATATATTTCTCCCTAACTCTAAATGTTTTTCCAAATTTACTCAAGTGAAACTGAAAAACCACCAATGTCATACAAGAGATAAAAATATCCTTTTCAAATACCACTATAGGGTATGATGAGATATATTCTCTCAAAATACCCTTACTACAACACCGAGACCTTCTTTATTTTCCATAGTCATTTTTAGATCAAATTAATTTTATTATCTTTTTTATGTTCTTTGTATGTGTTTCCATGTGTGTGATCTTTAAATTTTGTTTTGAGGGTTTTGGTAGATTAGTGCCATTGATGGAAAAGATGTAGTAATTTTATATTTATTGAATGCTTTAAGGATCAAGATTGGATCCTTTAGATTACATCAAAGGTTGTTTACCTTGGCACCGAAAGGTCGTACCTTGTGGATATTTAACCTTCAAATGAAAACAACAAAACTTTACCAAGGAAAAATATGTAAAACAAATTTCATATGATAGTTAGCTCAATTTGTTTTCACTCTTTTATAAAAATAAGAGACTCAATTTTAATCTTGCATTAGAAAAATCAACCTCTAAATATGTTGTAATTCAATTGATTCCGTATGTTATGTAAAATACAAGTAGCTTCATAAGTCCACCCTCACCACCGCTAATGATAGGATAAGAAGGTAAAATTTATGTTAGTTCAAGAAATTAAGAAAGAAATTTTATCCTTAGTGTTAAAAGTGAGTATCTTAAGATATTCACTAAAATAATGTTCTTGGGGTATTAAGTTATTCGTAATAGTGTCATCGTTGGGTAGTTTTAAGTCCCTTAGTAGTGACTTAACATGAAGATATATTTGCAGGCTAGCAAATTTATTCCATGGTTTGTTGTGTACTATCATTGGTTTTCATCGAATTGTATGGTTTGTTGTGTATTATCACTTTTTCATTGAATTGTATGGTTTGTTGTGTACTATCACAATTTCTTGAAAAGATTCTCCCTTTTAAAGACATCCTTTTAAACATCCAAAACAAGACATCCATTTTCATGTTGTTATCGTTAGAAGATGTGCCTAATAGGAATGACGTTCTTTTCTCTTGCGAGTCACAATTGCTTCTAGCTACATGCATACCTATGGTGTTATTATATGGGAGATTGAGAAGCCTCAGTTAGGTCCAAAATACCAAGAGTTCAGATAAATTTACCACCATTTATTTGGGAAGATTTTAAAAGAAAAGTGAACATTCCTTTTGGGAGTTTAAGGTTTGATTTGCAAAGAATGGGAGGTTTGGTGTGCAACACATAGGATAAAGTTAAAGAGGTTCTTGTCAAACTTGTTTATAATTTAAGTGAAAATATATGGAGATAGCTTAGTACATGTCAAATATACTAAAGTTTGTATTTTAATACACATATTTTTTCCTTTAAACCTAGATCACATATAAAGGTCAAATAAATCAACTATTCTGTTGTTCATAGCAAGTATTTTATACAAAATCCTTGTTGTTTCTTCATGTGGGATATGGAAAAGGGTGTGGTTTTTCATGATAAATATAGACAATCTTTTTATTTTCATATTATGTGTAATAAGTAAAATTAATTCATGCATTTTCATCATAAACACAAACAATTGTTTTTTCTTTGTCATATTGTAATGTACAATTTTGTATAATTATTTTATAAACACTTTCATTAATTTTTTTTTTTTAAATATATTATTTTTCTTTGTCACATTGCCATTTACAAGTGAAATTAATAATTTGGATTTTCAGCAAAAACATAAACAATTATTTTATAACTAATTTGAGTCAATGTTTTATTTTTTATACATTTTCATTTACAAGTGAAATTAATAATATGGATTTTCATCACAAACACAAACAATTATTTTGTAACTAATTTGAGTCAATGATTTAGTTTTTATATAATTTTGAAATAATAGATCTCCACTATTAAATTCTTATTGAAAACTAGTTTTAAAAAAATGTTATTCATTTAAGGGCTAGTGCATTTTAAAAATATTCTTAATAAAAAATAAGTGTATGTTTTATATTAGTAAAGAAAAATATAACATCTCCAAAATGAATGCACATTTGTTATGAGTAAATAAAATTCCATTTCTCCCCAAAACACATGTTTTTGCTTAGTAGAGAGGAAAATCCCTTTATTTTTCCTCAATCAAGATCTTTATCCACTTGACGCATCTATGAGCTACTATTAGTGAATGAAAGTCATGGGGACTTCATCTTGTTGAGCAATATCCTATCACATTCATTTAATTTTAAAATTGTCAAAAATAGAGTCAACATATTGTGGGTATTAGGGTGTTGTGAGCTACTTGGGGTTTCAAAATAAATTATTCAAAATCCTTTAGGTAGGCTATGACATATCATCTACGAATTAAGAACTAGTACTACCAGCTGCTATTGTTTTCAAGCATGACACTAATTGAGGAGTTTTCTATAGTAATAAAGCTATCAACATTTAAAAGTCAAACAAGGTGACATATATATTTTTAATTTGAGAAAATCCTAGATCTAGTTGGTAGTTATCTACAACAATAAGGAATTTTTTGACACCTATAGCAGTTAAATTTTACCTTGAATGATTGCTACAACATATTATAAATTTAAAACTCATAAACATATATTAGCATTCGAGGGGTGTAATTCTGGATTATTGTACGGTCTCTTTAACAATAAATAAGGGTACCTTAATTAGTTCAAATTGGCAGAATTATTCGAAAGAAGAATCCCTAAAATCTATTTCAAACCTTTTTGTATTGTTGGCATTTCATCTTTTCTAGGTAGCACAATAGAAGGTTAATGGACCAACATAAATGTATAGATGGAAATGTGGATGGGGATGAACTATGGTAACACACACTAAGTCCAACCCATATAATTTTGGTCATTTTGGTGGTTAATAAAAGGGAATATTCATATAAATACGTCATCTAGTCTTCTATAGATTAGGATCAAGGAAGTGATTCTCGCATCAAATTCACCTTGGAAAGGGGCTATTATGAATATGGTAACCACATAGATATAGAAAATATTGTATGTTTGTGCATCACCTTGAAAAGGGGCTACTATGAATATGGTAACCACATAGATATAGAAAATATTGTATGTTTGTGCATGTTGTTAGGTTTTCCCATCTTGAAAAATATGCATGGTATTCATAGTTATTACTCTAGTTTGTATTATAAAATGAATTGACACTATGTTGTAGATGACAATAGTGATAAAAGCACTTCATATTTACCTCAAATATGAAGCATGGTGTGGCTTTTTATGTTGATTCCTCAATTCTGTTTCTAGTATTAGGTATTGTTGTTATGAACATATTTAAGAGGTATTCCATATTCATTGTAATTACAAGTTGGATTATACACCTATGGATGAGTCATTCTAGATTTATGAAAATGATTGTATAAAGGGAAGATGTGTGAGTGTAAGTTACTAGTAATTAGGGTGCATTTACTACCATTTGATAGCATCAAATACATACTTTTAAAATGTGCTCTTGACACATGGGGGATTCGAACCTAAAAATGCATTCCAATATGTTATTGGCACGTTCAAAAGGAATCTACTACAACATAAATAAAATTGAGACTAAAATATCTAATATTTGGTCTATGGTATGATTGAATAAAGGATATTTCTCCATTAATTAAGCGAAATTGGAGGAAGGCCCTCGATGACATGGTCAAAATAGCACGAGATGACGAATGGCCCACATTGAGGGTTAAAAACGACAGAGATTTCTAGTTATAAGCCCCTATTGGGCATGTTTATAGAAGGAATCTCCTAGATAATTATGATATTTTTTAATCCAACTTTGATCCTAGTGAGGTGCTATTCTTAGGGTCTTTTGATCGAATTTTTTGAGAAATATTAGTGACTACAAAATCACTTGTGCAAATCATTTTAATAGAACTTAGAATAATAAGATATTTTAATATTTTAGTAGCTAGGGTATGCATGTAATCCTTAATATTCCACAATATACTATTGTTGATATTTTGGTGCTAGATTTCCCAACAAAAACCAAAAACCTCAAATCAATGCTCTTTCTACTGTAAATTGCGTTGGCCCTTAGGTCATTTCTTCTACATGATGGAAAATTACTTGATGACTACAACATAGGTGTCGATCTGCCACTGATAGAAGAGCCATTGTAGCTAAAAGATAACCCCTGATATCACTCTTCTCATTCAGTATCTCAACATACTAACAAGAAGAAATTAGTTGGGTAATTTATTCATCGTATTTATGTCATTTCAAAACAATGTAGTCACTGTGAATACTCAACGTATTGTATAATTTATTGACCACTCAAGCAATCTGCAAACCTCTGAAATGGAAATTAATGAGAGCACACAATTAGCAATGAATGTCTGTAATACTAGCACAGTCATAAACTCGGGGCTGGTAAACGCCGAAAGGGCTAGTAATTGACACCAGGGACATAAATTGAATTGGGAATGCATGTTATATTCATAAAACTTAAATTGAAACGCCCTGCATGATCAGATTGTTGTGAGACAAATTCATGGTGGAGTTATCTTTTGAAAGCTGCACCGGAATGGTCCCTATGAGTTCGTTACCACTCAAATCCAGAATGTTGAGATTTGTTAGATTACCAATTTCAGGTGGAATACCGCCTCTTAAATGATTTCTAGAAAGATTAACAATGCCAAGTTTCTTAAGCTCGACAATCTTCGGCCGAATAAATCTGGTTAAATAATTGTTGGAAATAACCAGATGAGTAAGGTTTGTGTACTTACCAAAAACCGGTGGAATTTCACCATAGAGCTGATTGGAGATTAAACCCAAACAATGCAGGGCAGGATATTCCCAAAGGCCTTCGTTATACTTCCTTCCAGCTGGTTGTCATCGAGACTAACTCTAGTCAAATTATGGCAATTCTTGAGACTCCACGATACTGAACATGAAAATTTATTTATGTTAATTGCTAATACCTCCATCTTTCCCCATGAAAATTCTACGGAGGAAGGTTTCCAGTGAAACTATTGTTGGAGAGGCTCAACTTTATCATATTTATGTATCTTCTGACTTGCAGAGCTTGCTCCAGAGTGAATGTTATTATGAACAAAGAGCAGAGTTAAATTAACGAACTAGAAGATGCCCATATGAAACACACGCCTCCATATAATGAAATATCACTGTATCTTCTGACTCACAGAGATTGTTCCAGAGAGAATGTTATTATGAATAAAGAACAGAGTTAAATTAGTGAATCAGAAGATGACCATATGAAACACACACCTCCATATGGCTCAGAAAATGAAAGTGGCCATAAAATGAAGCATATTTACTCTACTCATACTCATACTGGTAAATTGGTAAATATTAAATGGTTGTGTTCTACTTTCACATCTCTCCAATCTATAACAAAACCTTAATCTTTGTTAATCACTCAGACGTGGCAATCAACTAGCCACCATAGTAAATTTTAAATATGATCTAGTAAAAGTAAAAAAATAAGCATGTAAAGAGATGTCTTTATAATAGTGAGGAAGTTAGTGTTTGAAATCACAACCATTGATTTATTGGGACGACTAAGAATATTCCATCAATATTTAATCTTTTCCATACAAAATTGATTAAGCATTAAAAACCTATTAAATGTGCCCATTGTCAATAGGTGTACGTCTTTCAATGTAACCAGCACAGTCGTAAACTCATAGCTGATAAACACTGAAAGGACTGGTAATTGACACCAGGGACACAAATTGAATTGGGAATCCATGTTATATTCATAAAACCTAAATTGAAACACCCTGTGTGATCAGATTTTTGTGAGATAAATTCATGGTGGAGTTAGCTTTTGCAAGCTGCACCGGAATGGTCCCTATGAGCTTGTTACCACTCAAATCTAGAATGTTGAGATTCGTTAGATTACCAATCTCAGGTGGAATATCACCTCTTAAATGATTTGTAGAAAGATTAATAATGTCGAGTTTCTTAAGCTCGATAATCTCCAGTGGAATAAATCTGGTCAAATAATTATTGGAAATAACCATATGAGTAAGGTTTCTGTACTTACCAACAACTGGTGGAATTTCACCATAGAGCTGATTGGAGCTTAAACCCAAACAATGCAAGGCAAGATATTCCCAAAGGCCTCCATTGTACTTCCTTCTAGCTGGTTTTCATCGAGACTAACTCTAGTCAAATTATAACAATTCTTTAGACTCAGCGGTACTGAACATGAAAATTTATTTATGTTAAATGCTAATACCTCCATCTTTCCCCATGACAATTCTGCGGAGGAAGGTTTCCGGTGAAATTGTTGTTGGAGAGGGTCACCTTTATCATATTTATGTATCTTCTGACTCGCAGAGCTTGCTCCAGAGAGAACGTTATTATGAAGAAAGAGAATAGTTAAATTAGCGAACTGGAAGATGCCCATATGAAACGCACGCCTCCATATGGCCCAGAAAATGAAATATCACTGTATCTTCCGACTCCTAGAGATTGTTCCAGAGAGAATGTTATTATGAATAAAGAGCAGAGTTAAGGTAGTGAACTGGAAGATGACCATATGAAATGCACGCCTCCATATGGCCCAGAAAATGAAATGTGGCCATAAAATGAAGTGCATTTACTCTACTCATACTCATACTGGTAAATTGGTAAGTATTAAATGGTTGTGTTCCACATTCACATCTCTCCAATCTATAACAAAACCTTAATCTTTGTTAATCACTCAGACGTGGCAATCAACTAGCCACCATAGTAAATTTTAAATATGATCGAGTAAAAGTAAAAAAATAAGCATGTAAAGAGATGTCTTTATAATAGTGAGGAAGTTAGTGTTTGAAATCACAACCATTGATTTATTGGGACGACTAAGAATATTCCATCAATATTTAATCTTGTCCATACAAAACTGATTAAGCACTAAAAACCTATTAAACGTGCCCATTTTCAATAGGTGTATGCCTTTCGGTGTAAACATATCTTGGCAATGAGTTTCTTCTAAAAAAAATGAGATACACTATTTACAATTTTCTATCCCTCTATTATTTAGTATTTGATATTGTAGGAAAATATTTTTGTGATTCTAGCATAGCTTGTGTTGATATATTTGAAATTTTGGTTAATTATTGTTATAGGTTAACAATAACTCCGATGATGGATGAATGTAACAGCCCCGCCATTATGACAACAAAACGACATACAACACGTAATTTTTTTCGATAATCAATTTCATCACCCTTAACCATAATTAAACATGGCACAAAGAAAATGTGAGTTATATTGAGGCACAATCCTCATCACAATATGAAATCATCCGTTATAATACAAGAAGAGGACTAATACCTAAGCATCATAAAATATATTGTAATTCAATGTGCGCAAGGAGTCTGAATCCTCCACTACTAGTGCATCACATTATTGAAGTGTGTGGGAGCATGTTATTCAATTAATCCAACAATTACACATTAGTGATTCAAGATGGAAGAAACATCGATTACTTTTTATAAGGTGCAAGAGAATACTATTAATAATCAATCATACTTCAATAATATTAAGGACGCATTGGTAACCAAATTCTAAATCCAACAGGCAACATTAATATGTAAGGTGCAATAGAAAACTAGTCATTTATCCATGAGGAAATAACAATTTAATGGCACCACTAATAAGTGTTAGATCAACATACATTACAAGTATAATTTGTTTGTGCAAGATGTCTAATGTCTACATCAAGCACGCTCGTTACCTTAATATTTAATGCGTGCAAGAAGGTTATCATCTAGTACAACATTCCTTACATTACATTCCAACTGTGCAAAAGACTAAGGTTCACCAAATTCATTCAATAATAAGTATTTATGTGCGCGAGAAAATCTATCAACTAGAACAACATTTCCTTCATTACTTTTCAATTGCGCAAAATGATAAGGTTCACCAAATTCATTCAACATTAAAAATTTATGTTCATGAGAAAATCTATCATCTGTCCAACAAACATTTGCTTCATTACTTTTCAATCATGCTAAAGACTAAGGTTCACCAAATTCATTCAACATTCAATATTTATGTGCGTGAGAAAATATATCATCTCGAACAAACATTTCCTTCATTACTTTTCAATTGCACAAAAGACTAAGGTTCACCAAACTCATTCAACATTAAATGTTTATGTGCGCTAGAAAATCTATCATCTAGAACAAACATTTCCTTCATTACTTTTCAATTGCACAAAAGACTAAGGTTAACCAAATTCATTGAACAATAAATATTTAGGTGGGCGAGAAACTTTCTTCAATCAGGAAGATTCGGATGAAGGATGAGCTTAAAATCTAGTGCTAAGGTAAAAATGCCAAGGACGTGGAAAATGGAGAGACAAAAACAAATTTCTGAGCATAGAAAATTAAATGGCTTAATAGAGGCAAAACTAAATAGTTGAGCAAGAATAAAATAAAACCATTACAATTACTACAATAATTAAATACAAAAGCATAACTTAAACAAATACAAATGAAATTTAACCATGAGTACCGTAATTGACGTTGGCTTGTCGATGTCCTTTGACTGCTGGCGATCCTCCTCGCTCCCACTTGCTAATCCTTGAGACCTCACCGATACCTCCAAACCAACACTAGGGGTACTCTTCTTCCCCTTGAGCCCCTCGATCCATAAAGGCGCCACATGCACAAACCAGAGAAATCTAGATCCCAACTCACTTCACAAGGTCGAGCTACCACTCTCTATTTGATCTGGGTATCCCAACTCCCACAAGAAAATCCAATCAAGAGAAAAATCGAATAGCATAACCTTACGCATACGAGTCCTCATCTTTCATTTCTTTTAAGAGTTATCTTAGTGACTAGTTTCCAAAATGCACATTTAATTATTTTTATTAAAATTTTATTAGGAATATTCTTCCCTGTACACTTGTCACCTGATCCCTTAGTTGCACCAGAGATTCATTTAATTAATTAAATTAATTTACTAATTTCCCTCACCCACCTAAAATCATTACTAAAAATGCTCCTCGATGTCCCTTTATTCCGTCACATTTCCTTAATGATTGACACCTTTCTTAAAGCTTAGTTGAGATCAAATTTGGAAATTTCTCTAGACTATATTCCCTTCGATGTTACACATTCCTTTTGTATTTAAGTTTACCCTTTTTGGTGTAAGTTCTAAATTAACAAGTTTTTCACATAGACAACAATTGATTTTTTTTGGATAAATTCTTTCTCCTTTATTTTTTAAATTTGATTTTTATTCATCCCCCATATATTAATTTATTAATTAGTTTTAGTCCTTATACCCCCAATTAGACCTATGCTCTAATTTCAATTAGTCTTAGCAAAATTATTTTTAAGGGAAAATTTATAATTATTAAACTTTACTCATACAAAATTTATTTTAAGGATGACCAAGTCAATATGGGATATTATTTTCTAGGTACCTAGGTTCATTGACTCGCCAGTGTTAAAACCATGACGTTCCCTTCAAGATGCACTACGTGCTCCAAGGGTGCCACTTTCCTTTATTAATGTTTCATTTATGCGACGTGCCCTTCAAGACGCACTGCGTTCTCCAAAGGTGTCACTCACCTTTTGACCAATTTTGGTAGATGTCAAGCCCTCGGAGTCAATACTCCATTAGGGGATCTTGTGGGAGACTAAGGGACTCTAAGGAATAAGGACCCTGCCTTATTTCATGCCCCTTAAAATCTTTGTGAGTGACTTTCTTAGTCTTCCCTCACGACATCGTGGATATCTCAAACTAGGTAATTGTTAACCTAGAGTTCGAGCCACAACAGGAGTGCTAATAGGTTGTGGCAGGGCTTCTGCCACACCTCTCCCTCAATATCTTTGGTTTTTGTGCATGTCCCCTTTACGTGAGTCTGATTAGAAAGAAATCATCATCCTGCATCCATCAACGAACATGTCAACGATCCATAAACAACATCATAATAGACCCAGTCTTATAGCACATATGAAATAACATAAACACTCAAACCATATATAGTCCACTCCCTAAAATGATACAGAGTCCAAGGAGGTCCATCGATGCTATCAACATCCTCAATCTGTCAAGAGTCCTACACACTCAGGAGAAACTAGTCTATAGCACCTCTCTATACATGATAACATAACATGACATCATAATCTACAATCTCAACATCAGAATCCATAATATAAGCAGTCAATCATATAACGAACCGGATCACTTGCATGCAAGTGTCTTCAAACAATAAGTCACATCGGGTGCTCGCAAGAGCAGGATGTTACAATGAAATCATCACTAGTCAATACAACATTGAATCCCTTTTTATGTGATTCCAAATTTTGGGAGGCCATTATGTTGACCTTTTTTTTGGTCCTCTACTTATCAAAGCCAATGTAAGAAACCCTATTTTATGTTTTTGTGTCACTTATAAATTGGTTAACTACTAACACCATTCAATTAACAATCATTTCACTTAAGTCATAATGAGTGAGGTACCATAAATTATCAAATATATGTTATCTACAGGTTTATATTTGTAACAAAAAAATGGAAATTGCCTATTTATTTTGTTATGATAAAGGTATGATACAACAAATGAAATACTAGTTGTGATTCATTATGAAACAAGAAATTAAGTTGATTATTTTCACTCAAATTGATACTATCTCATTTTGGTAGTGGTGACTTCCTGCAAGTGCTACAATTTTTTTTTTCCTCTGTCACATAAAGAAAAAAAAAAAATACCCTAAA
>ML810200.1:0-16516 GCA_009831015.1 Picea engelmannii
AACAGTTTGCTCACGTCTTTGAAGAAATGCAACACATTTTTTTATTTTTTATAATTATGAAAGCATCTTCCTCGCAATCAACGGTCAAATTATTTGAGGAGTTCGTATGAAAATGCAACGCTTATATATTTTAAATAATATTCGTCAGAATCAACGGTCCAAAACAATATTCATCAGAATCAACGGTCAATTTTAAATGGAATGTTCCACCAATTATGAAAATGGAGTTCGTATGAAAATGCAACGCTTATATATTTTAAATAATATTCATCAGAATCAACGGTCCAAAACAATATTCATCAGAATCAACGGTCAATTTTAAATGCAATGTTCCACCAATTATGAAAATGGAGTTCGTATGAAAATGCAACGCTTATATATTTTAAATAATATTCATTAGAATCAACGGTCCAAAACAATATTCATCAGAATCAACGGTCAATTTTAAATGGAATGTTCCACCAATTATGAAAATGGAATAAGTTGGGATGGCTACTTATAAATGATTATCCATTTCTGTGTTCATACAAATCCCAATTCCATGTTATTTGGCTTCTCTAATGCACTCCCAATGACAACACGACGAATAGTTTTGAGTTTTGATTGCAGATTTAATACAGATTATTAACAATCATATAAGCTAGTTTGCTGGCGAATTTTGTCTTCACTATATGGAGCAAAAACTTGATGTAATAGATTCGCCGGACGGTATGGAAATTTTATGGTTTTTTTCTCCAATTTTTTTGGAGTTTGTTATTATTTGAATCTGTTTACTCTGATTCATTTAAAAATATATATATTATAATGTTGGATGGATGAAAATATTATTTTTGATATAAAAATAATCACTTTTCTCTATTTCCATTCCCTATTATAATTAAATTCTTCTCATTAATTTTAAATATTTTATTTTTATTTTTCCTACCTACAAAGATTCAAGTCATAATACTTTAAACCAAGTATAAAGCACGATTTTCTACTTCTTAAAATATCAATACCTGGGCCTTTTTTCTTTCCTGAGACTCATGGCTAATGTGATTAGCCCTACAAGATTATAACATGGATTTTTAGATAACGTGCGTTGAATAATATGCTTATTCCTGCATATGCCAGAATAGATTAATATATAAAGTTTTGAAAATATTAAATAAAAGGAACGATATGTATATAAAAATCTGAAAGGTCTGAGTAGGCGAGTAATGATTTCTTTGTTGGTAGACTAAATGCTTGGTTCTAGGTTTTTTTATATTTTTGGTAAAGATGGTTGGAATTCAGTGATGTAATTGTTGGTGAAATCTTAGATTTTGTTGTATATTAGTGTAAATCCATCTTAAACTTAGATTTGTCAAGCATTCATAGGGATCTTATTTGTTAACATGATTTTTTTTATTATTATTTCATTCCATGCGAACTTTTACACTGTGCCTGTAATTGATTTTTTAATTAAATTTTATTTTTACCAATTTTTTTTTTTTTGTAATATAATGCTCTATCATAACATAACATAATATAATGCTAACTCTTCAACATCTCCCTTATATTAAATCGTAGAGCACTTTGCTATTCTCAATGCAAAATTCCATTTTTGAATGCATAAATGAATTCAAAGCCCTGAAAAACCATGAAAAACTAAAATCTGCAATTCAAACAATTTCTAAGAAGATTACCTGCAAAAATGGTCAAAAAATATGACAAAAAATGGCTAAAAACTTAGATTACTGCTAAAAGGTAGCTACTTGGATTTTTAGGATTATGTGGGTTGAAACATGGCTTCTTGGTGAATAAAATAAAATAAAATAATAAAATAAAATAAAGAATATGTTTTGACAATCTTGTGAATAAAATAAAGAATATGTAGTGGGGACAATGATTATTGGTGAATGTGGATTTATAAATCAGAGTTATTTAAGGAAAACAATATTACTTGGGATAATTTGTTGCTGGTCTTTAAGAGGGTACATCTTCACTCCTACCAAATACAAAAGGTAATTAGGTGAATTTTTAAGATTATGTAGGTTGAAACATGGCTTCTTGATACACATGCCACTCATAGACTTATATATATGAGGTTTTGACAATCTTGTGAATAAAATAAAGAATATGGTGTGGGGACAATGATTATTGGTGAATGTAGACTTATAAATAGTTATTTAAGGAAAACAATATTACTTGGGATAATTTGTTGGTGATCTTTAAGAGAGTATATCTTCACTCCTATCAAATACCTATAGATCTTGCAAGGTTAATAAGTTTGAAATCAATTGTATTTAAAAAAAAATAATAAACATATATAGAAATTTTATATAAATGTTCAATATATTTATATGATTTATTCTGTTCCCACTATGACATTACCGTAGGCTTATGAAATCCATTCAATCCCACATGACATGAGCAGATTCACTGAATTTTTCGTAAAGAGACTATTCAATCAGACGGTTAGTTTTAGTGAAAGAAAACTTTGGACAAGATAGTGGTGGATGACATGAGCACATTGACAAAGTTTTAGTGACGAAATCGAGTGACATTAAAAATGGATCAATTTAATATTTTTAGGTTAGGTAAAGCTTGATTTGATTCATTAATTTAAATATTAAAAACATTGATTTTTTGAAAACAGTTTTAAAATTTTTAAAATAAAAAATTTATAACAGTTTAGGATATTGATGTCCACCCACCTTTTCCAACTGGCTCAAAATAGTTTTTTGACAATTTTGACAATTTACTATTTTTTGTAGTTTTAACTTCCGGGGCCATTTTGAGGGCCTAAATGAAGGTTTTTCTGGATCGAGATTCTCCATGACAGCTAATGGCATAATTGAGCCCCTAAAATGAATGTCCTCGATGATACCTTTCCAACGGGATATCATATGCCTAAAACGAAGATCGTATGCAAACGTTACGACCCCGGGAAATTGATGTACTAACTTACCCAGACACGGCCCACATGACTTTTGGCGTTTCATCTCCTAGGGTTAGCTTTTTAGATGTCTAGGGTTTTTTTCATTCCCATTTATTCTAAAAAGGCCTTCAGAGCCTCATTGTAATGATATTATTTTGAATGAGTGCAGTCGTCACATCTATTCTCATAGATAAGCCGCCACCATTCCAACAAGCTTGTTTCCGTTGCATTTTACACTTTCAACTTATTTTCTTATTGAATAGAAAACCAGTTTTACTGTATCTCTGTTATTTTTTGTTAAGCACTTGTTAATAATCTATATTCATTTCCTTCTTCTCATAAAACTTGAATCAATTGACATTAATGAAAACCAACCGAATTAATCAACACCTGAGTAGTCACCCCCTCCATAGAAACATCCTTGGCGATAGGTGGAAAGAGAGATTTGATCAACCACTACATGAGGAGTTGGTCCAGAATCTTATCTTCGATCATCCTATGTTGTTGTCTCCACTCATGAATGTGATAAAAACTATGGGTGGATGTGTCCTGGCACATAGATTTCAATAGTTGTATCCCAGTCTCGTACCTAATGGATAACTATAATTTTATTAAAAAAACCATGTCCAATTCACTGAAGCTAGTAAAGGAAACATAATTTCGTTTGATATAACATTTGGTGTCACCTCTAGTTCGATATATCTAGAAAAGATGTAACCGAACATTGTCATCCATCAAAGCATTGGATGAACACCATAGTTTGTAAGTCATATTGTGTGTGGTATCTTTTCTCTTATATTTTTTTCAAACTTTGACATGTCCTATGGAAACTTAACAGGTATGTCCAACCATAACATACAATGGAGAATGGGGTCATTTGTTAAACAAGACAAGTCTAACAAGTCTAATGTCACCAATAAAGGAAACAATGTATTAGAAAATTAATATTGGGTAAAGGATGGATCATGTTGTGAGCCATATGGACCCTGAGGTCTCCCCATGTTCATATTTCCAATGAGATACATATATCCAAAAGGGTTAATTCCCTCAGGGATGGAAGCACTCCCACGAGCATGGATGATCCTAAGAATGTACAATCCCCTAGAATGATTTCGTCCATGGAAAAAGGGACTCCCATAAACATTACTACTTCTAAGACCGTACATTCCCATGAAAGGATTACCTCCAAGAGTCGACATGGACCCTAAAGGAATAATACTTCCTTAAACATAACTAGTCCTAAATAACTCTTAGGACCATAAGTGAGTGTGAAAGGATAACCACTACACTTAGAACAATTTCCCTGAGGAGGAGTTCCCCTAGGAATATTGGTATAACTAGAATATCCACCACTCCCTAGACCATAATTTCCCCTAGGTACAAAGGTATACGTGGAAGGATTATATCTTCTAGGAATTGGTGTGTTACCCCACGAGATATTAAATCCCCTAGAAACATTTCTACTCGCAAATTGGCTAGAAGAATCCCCAAACCCACTAGATACATTCCAACGAAAATGAAAACTAGCAGTCGACATTACTAGGATGACTATAGGGATGTTGAAGGTGGAAAATTTTCCACTTTCGATGTTGAAACCAAGGCTTGGCCCCCCACTGGATGGAAATATGGATGTGTGCATCAAAATTGATTGGGTAGGTGTGCTAATGATAGGTATACTCATGGAAGGAAAAAAAATCACGACCACCATCCCCCAAATGGATATGCTTGATGTAATGGTCAAGGATGGTGTATGTCCAATGACACTAAGGGAAAACAAGGAGGAAATCAATGGTGTTCCCATTGTAATTATCATTGATGGGCATGAAGTCTTAAGCACACTGGAGAAAACACTAGCTCCTGACATGATATGAGGATTAATAAGAAAAGAAAAAGGCTCACTAAAGACCTCCCTAACCTGGATGAGTACAGGGTCATTGGCACCAATCAAAGGAGGGTTAAAATTAGGTGGAGTAATTTCTTCATCCACTTCAACTTTTATGTTCTTACATTTCTTAAACCTTCTTTGAGACTCTCTAAGCTCTTAGTCACCTAACTCTCTTTGCTTAATAGGTGGTTTTTCCTATGTTATGGGTGAAATACCTCATTGTAGATGGGAACAATGAAGATATTATTTATCCATGGTGAATAAAACATGTTATAACCAAAAAACCAATTAACCTATGGATTATGTAGACTCAGAACCAAAGAGCACACCCCTAACAAATCTAGGCTAACAAGAGGAAAACCAATGGACCAAGGGTCCTTCCAAAAACCAACCCTCTAAGGGAGGTCAAGACCCTAAAATTTTATCTATCATATGTATGAAAAACAATTATGATAAGACACATGTAACAACCCTTACCAGTGCAAGTACCCTTTATTAAAGAAAAAACCCTCCATGGGAATTGAAACTGAGGTTTAACATCTACCCCAAGTACAATAGGAACTTCCCACCCACAGTCACCTTTTTACATACCTAAGAAATGAAACTATGGTTACCACCTCACAATCGGTGACTGGTAAATTGTCAAAATTCTGACCACATGTATGTGTAGGGAAATTAATCCCGAAGCTTCAAGAAGTAGTACCTCTTAGGGAGGTGTGGAACTTCTGAAATCCTTGTACACATAGTAGTTGAATCAATCTTGAAAACAAAAAGACAAGTAGAGAGGGGATATCACCCTACTTTCCCCAATGCAACCTTGTGCTTAACTCCTATATCATAGGAGCTTCATGAAACACACATTTTGATAATGGATTTTCACTCTCACCAGTGACTTCTAGGTTCAATTTAGGTGTCCTTGGATATTTTTCTCTCCAATCCTACATCAAGGCCCTAAAATCCTAACCTATGTTAGTTTGCTATAAATAAAAAGAGTAATAGTTTTCATATCAAGCATTCATTTTCTTATGGTTGTTGGTTACCCAAGGGAGCAAATGCAACTTCATTGATGTTTTGACACTTATCCAATTCAAAAAAGAGAAAATATGTATGCAAAAGATGGACCTATTAGGTTCAATGAACTCTAGCTAAGGAAGGGAAGATAACTGTTTCTTTGCATCTTTTACAATAAAAAGGAAAACCTCACAATCAATTAGAAACCATTCAAGACAAGCCAAGAAATGAACAAGATCCTTAAACACCAAACACACCAATGCAATCTCTTTTCAAAGCACTCAAAAGATTTACCCATTTTTGTTTTTGTTTTTTGATCTTTTTGAAATGTAATTTTCTTGAATATAACAAAATGAATATTGACACAAGAAAGAAAACCCAACCAAAAAACTCAAGCACCTCAAATCATTTTTAAACACAAACAACAAAGAACATGCTCAAACAAAGAGTTTATCTATGTTATTGAGCTCCTAATAGACTTACAAAACCAGGGAAAGTCTAGATTTGACTGAGATTTTTTTTTTTTTGAAAAGTAGGCACCTACATGGGTGTTCATGACCCAGAAGGTATGCAACTAGTGACCATATACATAGGGTCGTGGGACAACAAATATGAATCTCATAACTGGCTGAACTGGTGTGAACTACTCAGTCATGAATGTTTGAAAAAAAATGGGAAAATATCCTAGATCTAGACTAGATATTCTAGATCTAAAAGATATGCTCTCCTAGTGAATGATGAGGAATACAATAGGCTGGAGAAGAAGCATCAAAATCAAAATAAAAAACTGTAATCCAAAACTAAGGAAGAATAACAAAATCCTTCCTAGTGAAGTCACCAACTATGTTTTGGATAAATCTCACCTATGAATAAGTTAGACCTCTCTTGGATATGCCTATGATTCAAGATAGACAATGAGATAGAACCCAACAAATTTCTCTCTAGATATACAAAATTTGTCCTAGTTATTCTATCAAAGTGGGATGAAAATGCATACCTTATTTTTTAAGTTTTTCGTCGCATGTCCCTGGTTGGTGCAACTCCAACTCTTGCAACTTGCTACCTACAAAAAAAGAGACAATACACATATTTTTTAAACCTCTTTAAGATTTTAAGAAATGCAAATCTAGATCAGTTCTAGCCTAATCTACTCAAGGAAAAATTATATCTATCACAAGAAAGTATCAATCATTTAATACACAAGCATTCTAAAGGAAAAACCATACCTATCTATATTAATCAATGGATAATAGTACATTAATAATGTAAGAATACCTTGAGTCTTGAAATAATTTCTCCTTTGGACCTTTCTATAGCTCGTCCTTAGCCTTCATACAAGCAAGGCTAACCTGATATGAAGATTGATATCTAATGGAAGAGCTCCTCTAAAATTTCTGCATCATGTACTTGTAAATGATTTTTCCTCCTCTTTCCTATGGAATGACTTCTTTATATAGATTGGTGGAGTAGGATAGGGGATACTTGTATATCTCTAGAACATAGTAAACCTTGACTGGATTGAGAGTTTCAAAGATCATATCACAAGAGGAAAAACTCACCCAACTTTGATCTCTTCAAAACTCACCAAATCTAGAATATATAGGGGCAATTGTGGTCGACAGTAGTGCAACCAACAATTAGTCATGGGTTTCTAGTGATGCAACTAGTGACCAATCATGCTATGTTAAGAAGTTGGAGCACAAACACCCTCAGAGATCACCGAAATCTAAGTAAAAAGAGTGTGTGTCAACAATGAAGCATCAATGGGTCCTTCATGAGTCCTTAGTGTGGAAAATAAGGTTGTAACACTAAGCCCACTCTCTTTCCTCTCTTGCAGAATCATAGCCCCACATGTTTTAATCCTTCTCCATCTACATCTTGTGATATATTTTTATTATTGTTGTTTAATGTATAGTTTACATATTACATTAGTTTTCAAATTTTATCCATTCATCATGTGCACATAAACATAATGGTCTCAGGATCAAAACTAGGGTTGTTACATTCTTGTAATGCTAAATTTTTCATTTTCCTCGGTGCACATCACCATTATATACAACAAGTTTTACATCAAAATTTCAAAACATTTGTGGGTATGCTTCATGAATTACATATTTCAACTCCCATGTTTCTTCTTCAAGGCTTTAGTGGGTCCACTAGACCTTTACCTACCCTATGACTCTATTCCAGAGCACTATGACCTTCCTATCTATTTTATGCACTAGCTACACCTAGAATTTTGTTTTTGCCTGCACTTGAATCAAATTCTAGTTAATGACATGGTTAGGATCATGCACATAATATTTAAATCATGACACATGAGAACATTATGCACAAGGTAGTAGGAAATGCAAGCATATATGCAATTTGTCCTATTCTATCCAATATTTCAAATGGAATATGATATTTGACTACTATGTTGGCACAACTTCCCAACTTCAAAGATATTTTATTTCACTTTCACGAAGACATACTCCCCAAATTTAAATTCCCTTGGTAACCGACCTTTATCTACATTACTATTTTTCTTGTCGTGTGTTGTCATCAAATTTTTCTTAATCTTGACCATTTACTCTTCCATTTTTGTAAGAAACTCTGGCCCAAGCACTACTTTGTCTATTGTATTATATAAACTAATTGGACTATTTCATATTCTCTAATATAATTATTCAAATGAACTCATTTTTAGTGAACCTTGATATCTAGTATTGTAGGTAAATTTCAAATAGATGTGAGTAGTCCTCCCACTTGGATGACCTATCCATCACATACATTCTTAACATACATTCCATCCCTTGGCTAACTCTTTCTGTTATTCCATCTGTTTATGGATGATAGGTTCTACTAAAATTCATTTTTGTATCAAATCCTTTGAATAATACCTTTCAAAAGTTGGAAGTAAAGTTTGGATATTTGTTAGACACAATTTCTTTAGGTATTCCATGCAACCTAACAATCTCTTTCAAATAAATTTCTGGTATACTATCTACCTTATGACTTATTTAACTAGAATAAAGTGATTCATTTTTGTTAATTTACCCATCACTACCATTATAGAGTAATGTTTTCTTATTTTCTTCTACAACTTAGTGATAAAATCAATGGTTACCACTTCCCATTTCCACTCTGGAATTTGCAATGGTTTCTATAGAAAACCCATTGGCTATCTATGCGTAGAATTTACTCTTTGACATTCCATACACGTAGCTATATAATCGACAACATCATTTTGAATGCATGGCCAAAACTATTGTATTCTCAACATTCCTATTGTCTTTTGGTAAACAAGATCTCTAGCATATCAAGAAATATGCATTTATTTTAGTACCAACTTCTTTAATTCGTAATAATTAGGAACATATCCTCTATTTTTATACATGAGATTTCCATCTTCTTCTATCCTATATTCCTCATGTTTCTATTGTACAATTTCTTACTATAATCCTTCTTTTACCTATAGGTAATGCTCATCCAAAATAACGACTTCCAAAATTCTATTTTTCAAGTCTAATTTGGACTTGCTAATGGTTGAATCATACATTGCATGAAATATTCCACTGATGCATTGACAACCTTGTTCTATTTATCCTCTTATTTGCTTAAAATCAAATCATATTCACTAATAAATTCCATTCATCTTGTTGATCTAGAATTTTAATTTTGTTTCTCAAATTAATATTTCAGACCACTATGGTTTATCTTAACTCAAACCTCCTACCTATTAAATAATGTCTCCACATTTTTAGTGCATGGAATATGTGATGATTTTTTCTTTTACAATATTTTTCCACTCTCTTTTCCTCATTTATAAAGTATTTTCTCTTACCCATAACTCTATATTTGTCCTCTTTGATGATCAAAAATAGGATTTAGGCTCAAGGTGTTTTCCCATTGTATTTCTTATTATTTCATTAGATTTATGATTATAAATCAGACGAATTAGTATATTCTATATTTACTTTGGAATTAATGGCTCATGTGTGGTCAAGTTGTTACAATGTTGTTTCAAAGGATCATCTACTATAGAGAAAGCTCCTATCCTACAGAACCAACAATTCCAACAGTTTCAACATTTTTGTCAGTTGCTATGGATCTATGGGTAATAGTTGTTGTATTACAAGTACCATAAATCCTAGTCAACAAACATACCACCTATCACTTGTTGTGATTCATTATTGTTTCCTTGTGGTTTTTTTTTATGGAACCATGGGATACATATATGGGATCTATTTTTCATGTGGACAAATCTATGGTGGTGATTCTAGTTGGCCAATACATCAATCAAGTATTTTCAGGATTCATTGCAGATGTTGACTTCTTTCTTATCCTAGATTCCAACAACCAATTATTTTCTTGAAACCACATATCTAAAGCGGGCCAACGTAATAAAATATTCCATGAATTTAAGAACCTAATAGTCAACCAAGCAACACTTAGAAGATATTCAAGGAAACTAGTCAAAGAATGAACAAAAAGAAACACTTAGAAATTATTCAAAGAAACTAGTCAAGGAATGAACAAAGATGCCTCAAATTTAGTGTTACAACCACATGGGGAAGAGATTCAAGGGTGACATGGTTTTAATTGTTGGAAGGTGGATTTCTAAAAGTCCATATGTGTAATTCCATTTTTCCATACATTTTTTTAGTTCCAAATTCATTTTAACATCTACAACTCAAGAGGAAAACATATTTTCCTATCTTTATGGCTCAACAACCACTTGGAATGTATTTTGGGCAAGTTGTTATACTCCACACATCTTGTTATGAATTTGAGAGCCAATGGCACTTCAAATATGATGGGAATTAGAAAGAACATTGGAACTATTTTTGAATTTAGAAAACTGTTGTAACTACTTGAGATTTGTATTTAGATATTTGTTAATTACCTTACTTAGAATATATGTGCATAAAAAAAGGACTTGTGCCTCTTTAGGATGATCAATTCTGTTTGGACGATATCGATGCAAAAGATTTTAATTTCTGGAATAAATATAGATTATCTAAACCTATGTTTTATTCTGAGTACATTTGCATCTTAATTCAATCTCATTGTTGTTTTAGTATATCAAAACACCTTATTCTCTAGAGAGGTTCACTCTAAAGAACCATGTGTTGTGGATTTGTAGTCTGCTTTTATATTTCGTTAGAATACATGTTTATTTAATTTTAATAGCATTGTTTTTATATTTTGTTAGAATATATGTTTATTTAATTTTAATAGCATACCTTTTTTTTTGCAATTATAGTGCTATAGTTTAAGTTTTACCTCCAAGACAGCAATAGCTAAACCTTCACATAACATACAAAGAATAAGATCTATAAGAGAAATGCTAGACCACACAACGATATTCTACTTTGGAAAAAGGGTGTTCATTGATGTTGCTAGGCTAATCCAATAAATAGACAGATCATTCTAGTTTTTCTTCAAGTCCTTAGGAAGCTAGTTCATGCAATTTTGGATGATGTGTTTACTTCCCACCAGTGTTTTAAGTTTCGGCAATGCAATTTCCAATTCATAGTTAGTTTTTTTAATCAGCGCTTTCCAACAACTGGAGTTGTGATCTATGGAAAAAGTAAGTCTCTAAACCATGCAAAGAGATTTCTTAGTGACAATATTGTTCTCATTAACATGATCGATGTTCAAGTATATGGATCATTGTGAAAAGTGATTGAGTTAGCTCCATTATTACTTAGTGCTCCATTATTTCCAAGTCTCCCCTTAATGGAGAATGGATTGACTCCTATACCTAACATTTCCTTAAACAATTCAAACTTAATCTTTCCAAGAGGCTTAGTGAAGATATCAACAATAGTTTCACAAGTATTACAATACATAAGAGCTATTTCATTGGACTGCAACTTTTCTCTAACAAAATGAAACTAAGCATCAACATGCTTTGTCCTTGCATGATAAATCAAATTATTTTCCATCTTGATTGAACTTTGATTATCACATTTGATCATTGTAGGTTCCTTTTGTTCTTCTCCAACATCTTGAAGAAGTCTTCTCAACCAAAAAACTTCACAAGTTGTTGCACACAAGGCTTTATATTATTCTTCAGTATAATACAAATATACATTAGGCTTCTTTTTACTACTCCATGAAATAACCCCAGATCCAATGTCAAACACATATCTAGTGGTTGATCTTCAATCATCCGGATTGCCAGCTCAATCAAAATCTAAATAACCTGTCAACTCAACATCAGATGCATCAGTATATTTAATACCATAATCAAGTGTTCCTTTTAGATAGCTGAGTACCTCCTTTGTTGCATTCCAATGGATTTCTTGAGGTTTTTCCATAAATTGACTTAACATACTCATAAAATATGCAATATCAGGTCTGTTTGTGGTGAGATAATTCAAACTACCCACCATCTTTCTATACATAGTGGCATTCACTTCCTTCGAACCATCATCGCAAGAAAGTTTCACATTCTGTTGCACGGGAACAATAGAAGATTTACACTTATCCATTTTAAATCTCTTAGGTACTTCTCTGACATACTTACTCTGACAAACAAAATTTTGGCCTGCATTTCTCCAAACTTCAGGACCTAGGCAGTAATGTAACTCACCAAGATCTTTCATTTCAAAAACTTGTGACAACTACTGCTTGATTTCATCAATTAATTTCCATGCATTTCCTGTAATTATTAAATCATCACCATATAAGGAAATCAATACTATATACCCCTGCTCATCAAATTTGGTATATAGATTTGGATCACTCTTGCTCCTCATAAAACCATGTTGAAGAAAGATAGAGTCTATCTTTTCACACCATGACCTAGGTGCTTGTTTTAGTCCATACAATGTTTTCTTTAACTTACACACTAAGTGTTCTTTCCCATGTTCCACAAACCCTTCAGGTTGAGTAAGGTAAACCTCCTCCTTTAACTCACCATTCAAAATGAATATTTAACATCTAGTTGGTGTAGCTTCCAATGATACCATGTAGCTAAAGAAATTAACAATCTGATAGTATTAAATTTAGCTAGTGGTGCAAATGTTTCAACATAATCAATACCTTATGTTTGTGAACACCCCTTTGTAGCCAATTTAGCCTTATATTTGTCTATACTACCATTTGATTTACACTTGGGTTTGTACATCCACTTGCATCCAATGGGCTTCTTATGTTTAGGCAATTCAGTCAATTCCCAAGTATTATTTTTCATTATAGATTCATATTCTTCCTCCATTGCATTTTTCCATTCATCATGTTCATTTCATTCATTAAAACTCATAGGTTAAATGACATTTGAAATGTTACTCATTAGGGAATAGTCTCTATACCTCCCAGGGAGCCGAACATGTCATGTAGATCTTCTCAACTGATTATTTTCCTCCCCACTTTGTGAAGATCTATTTTCACCACTAGGTGAACTCTGACTGCTTGATTTTTCCATATCATTGTCAGTAAGTCCTTCTTGCTACTATTGTCGTTGCGATTGTGGTTGTTGTTGTGGTGGATGTTGTTGTGATGGTTGATGTTGTTCTTCTTTAACTCCTTCATCAAGAATTCTATGTCATTCCACATGACCGTTTTTGTCATGATTTCCTACTTCCTTCTCATGGAAAAGTACATCTCTACTCGATCTCTTATTTTCCTCTCTTATTTTCTCGATCAGTTAAAGCTTGGGTAGCATGAGCCGTGAGTGAAGTATGCTTATATGGTTGCAGTTGAAGAAACATTTTGTCCCCTTTAGTAAATTGGAATTCTAAGCGACCTTGATATGCTTGTTTCTTCATGTGATTCTCATCCATAACCAAATTCTCTTTGAGCGTATGAAGAATAGCCTCTCAAACTATAAGAGTTTGTTCAACTGCCTGGAACTTCGAGATAGTGTGCAGGTATGAGATAATTGAATGCAAATTTTATCCATATACTGCTTCAAAAGGAATCATGCGAGTAGTGGTATGGTAAGAAGTGGTGTACCACCATTCAACGAGCTATAACCATTGAGCCCATTGATTTTACCTCTCAAATGCAAAACACCACAAATATGTTTCTAAACACTTGTTGACAACTTTAGTTTGACAATTAGTTTAGGGATGATTGTTATCCATAATTTTAGTTGTCATGATGAAGTGATGATGATGGAGAAGTAAAGCTCTTCACTAAGACATTTTCCTGAGAAAAGTTACATTTTCCAGAAATCATATTTTTAAGGGAGGTTCGCAGGCTACCTATATATTTGCCTGCGAGAATCCATGATTCTCGCAGGATGCATTAAGTTGGAGTGTGAGGGGTTCACACTGTACCTAACTGTCAGGGTGCGAACATCTTCTAAAGGAAGGAAAAAGATAAAATCTCGAACCTTATCGAAGGGAATCTTCTAGAAGGATGAGTTGGCATTTGAATGGTTGTCAAATACTGGTTTTCCTGATACCTTGGGATCATTCCTATCCAAGTAACTAATCTATTCTCTCCTATATATTGAGGGGAATTCTCATGTAAAAGGTTAGAAGCAAACTAGCAAGAGATTGATTAGAGAATTAGTGGAAGATTGTATGAAGGACTGATGCTGCAGCAGCTAGAGACACCAGCAAGGTCATCAAGAGTGGTTGATTTTCTTCATGCATGAGCAAGTGTGTGTGTCAGAGCTAGGAGCCATCGAAAGGAATCTTTCAAACATCAAGGCTCAGTTTGTAAGTTTCACTTTCTATTAATACAATATAGTAATGTGTCCCTTTCCCATAAAGTTGATTGCACTTTATTACATAACTCCTTGATCATATGCATAGATTAACTGTTGAATATATTGAGTTGTTTTCACTTTGATTGGTTTGAACTGTCTTGGTCTGGACTGCGCAAGAGCATCAGAGCAAAATTGGTACAACAAAGACCCAAGGAAGCGATCATACAGTATGTTTATGATTCTTTCATCCTAGTTCATTCAATAGTTAAATTCTAGGGAAAGAGTATCATTCTGTCCCGTTTTGTTCTAGATCCAGGTGGATCTAGGGAGATCAGTTTGTGTCTGCACTCACGGATTTATCCTATAAAAAAATTGGCGACTCCACTGGGGATTCATTCCCTTTTTCTTTATGGTTTTTGAGTTTTTATGTGGCCATTTTCTCTAGTTTTTTTTTTCTCCTGTCTTGTCAGTCTTTGAGTCTTCAGGATATCCTGATAGACTTACTGGGTCCAGAAGCTTCTGTCATTTTTTCTTTTAGTTTCAAAATTTTTGTCATGTCTTCAGGAGTTCTCGCACTATGTTTAACTGCAGCATGCGAGAATCAGTCAGGTTCGCATCCTGCATATAGGGTTTAGTGCGAGTACCTCGCACCTTGCTAAAAGGTTGCCTGCGAGAATCATAGATTCTCACACTATGTCTAACTGCTTACCTGCGAGCAAGATTTTTGAAAATTTTTGAAATTAAGTTTTGGTTTTTCCAACTGCTCAGATCAGTTGATTTACCTCTAATGGATTTATTGGACCATTGATTGCTATAGATTTTTCTTTGTTTGGTTTTGAAATATTAGTCTCTTTCTTTGAGTGTCTTTCAATTACAAAGCATGTGTTTTCTTTAAAATTGTTTAGGGAAAGATCAGATTTCTTCTGATTAGTTCGCTTTAAAAGAGAACTTTTAGTTTGAGTTTCTTTGTTTTAAGAAAGTTCATTATTGCTTTTAGTGAAATTTTTGAAACAAAAAGATTTAATTTCTTGCTTGATATTAGATTGGGGCATCCTTGCATTTGAAGTAGTGAAATTGCATGATTCTTGGTGTTTTTTTATCTTAAATTGGGGGGCCATGAATCATGCATTGGTGTACAATACCTTTTTCTCATTTCTTGAGAATTTCTATATTGATGAGTTTAATATATTTTGGGACATTATGCATATGGGAATGATAAATGTTTTCTCCTTCTCGTAGCATAGATTTCATTGAAATGAAAAGATTGCATTTTCATATCTTTGCATAATTTTCGAGTCGGTCAAAACACCACATTGTCCGCGCCATTTTCCTTTTGAGTAACAACAGCCATAAAATAAAGCGCTCATAAAAATTGATTAGATATTTTTATCTTTTCTAGTAGAAAACCTACATTAGATTAGTTGTAGGGCTTTGGAATAGGTGTGAAAGATAACTTTCCAAAGCTGCAAACAAACATAGTATCTTGTGATAGGGAGAGTTAAATCCACTTACTACATTTTATCCTGGGAAGCCCTTCTAACACAAGGGTCAAGCACTAGGTCGCATTGATGTTGGCAGAGTTACTCACCCTGCTTTGTTGACATCAATGTAGAGATTGCACGTATTACGGGGATCACTTGAAGGTATACCCACAATGATGAGTGGAAGCCTTTTGAGTTGATTTCAAGCTAGATACCCTGCCCTTGCATGTGGATCGGACTATCGACTGTCCCCCTAGGCTTTATTGTTGTTGGTGGTAACCTTAGTGGCCTATATTTCTAGGTTCTTTACACGAGGTGACTATGGAGGGGCAAGTCTTCATGGTACCTGGAATCGACGTTGGCCAAACTCACTCGGGCTCCTTGGAGGGTATACCCACGATTATGTGTGGGAGCTTGCACCAGGGTGTAATTCTGTTAAGCAAATCGTCAACGTAACTTTTCCACCCGCTCTATCTCAGCCCCTTCTTACTTTGTTCCCGCGACGTTGGATTTCATCACCAACTAGTGTGTTCATTGTGAGAAGGTTTTGTTTGTTTGCTTGCTTCCTAGATTTTTAGCGTGTGCTG
>ML810200.1:18010-82226 GCA_009831015.1 Picea engelmannii
ATCTCATTCTTGATTTAACGGTCGCGATCATATCGCGATTTCGGGGTTTTCGTTGTCAAGTGTTCTTTGCACTTTGAAATCGCGATCCCCGATTCTCCGATGAATTTATCTCTCTCGCAGCTTCTACAGATCTGACGGTCCTATTTCTTTCGGGAGATTTGGATGGGATCCAACGGTCACTGACTCTTCTTCCTTTTTCCTCTGTAATCTCTTGCTGTGTGCATTTTCTTCAAGGCTATTCCTCCTGAGCTTTTATCCTTCTTATCCTACTGTCTCTATTGTTGCCATTAATGACAACAATCATCACTGCATTCTATCCACTGAATTTGCCAACACCTCCAAGTAATGAGGCCATCCGTTTTGATTGGGGTGTGCTAACTGGACCTCGTCTTCTCTCTTACATTCCTTTCCAGATTACAGTACAGGTTTGTGATCGGGACGTTACCAAAACATTGATAGATGAAGGTTAGTCTGGTATTATTTTGTCCTCTATTGCTTGCCAAGATTTGGGTTGTCCTCCACTTGCGTCGGTTACGCAGAATCTGTTAGCTTTTAACAGAAGAACTAGTCAACCTTTAGGGACCCTTCCTCAGTTCCCTGTAACTTTGGGAGGGAAAACTGTCTTTATTGATGTCATGGTAGTCCAAGACCCCTTGGATTTTTCTTTACTCCTTGGGCGAGATTATGTCTATGCCATGAAAGCTATTGTCTCTACTCTTTTTCGTGTGATATCTTTCCCTCACGATGGACGAGTTGTGACTATTGATCAACTTTCATTCATTGACCCTGCATGGATTGCCTCCCTAAATGGTTCTTGTATGCTGACGGTATCACCCCCGCCATAAGTCAATTATGTGGCGTTGTTGCCCATGGCTTCGACTTCTGATGACTTAGATCCAGTATTTGACATGGTAATCTCTTCGATAGGATTGTTAGAGCATGATCTCTTTACTCCTATCCTGACCCTTGACATGGTTTCCTTCCAGAGTGTGTTTCTTCCTTCCAGTGAAGACCTCTTGGAAGCCATGACTGAGTTTTGTCCCTTGACATGGTGTCATTCTAGAGCATTGGCCTCTTGGAATCCATGATCAAGAAGAGAGACTTTGAGGATAGTTTTCGCATCTCTGTAGCAACCTCATTAAAAAATGAAATAGAGGTTACGAGCATAGTTCTTGTTTCTATGTCAAGCTCGTTAAAAAATGAAATAGTTTTTTCCCCCTCTCTGTTTGAGTCAAGTCCTTCATCTAGTATTTGAAGCTTCATTTCATTCTCCTTTGCAGTTGGATGACACGAAGCCTGGGGGGCATTTGCCTCAGCCTCTGGACTTCATGCTGAAGTGAAGCTGCTAGTTTCTTAAGCTGGGGGCTAAGTACCAACCATCCATGTGTTTTGCGTTGGGAAGTTGCAAGCATAGTTTTCTATGGTTCAAGCTTGTGTAAAAATGAAACCACTTAACTCAAGCATAGTTTCCTCTGGTTCAAGCTTGTGTAAAAAAATAAAACTAGGTCCAAGCATAGTTTTGTTTAGTTTTTAAGCTTGTGTAAAACTAAAATCTATCCCAAGCATAGTTTTGTTTTGTTTTCAAAGCCTGCGTAAAAATGAAAACAATCCCGAACTTAGTCTTTGTTCTTTCTCATGCTCATTAATACATGAGAATAAGTTACCGAGCTTAGTTTTTATTCTTTCTTATACTCGTAAATCAATGAGAATGTAACTGAGTATACTTTTATCACTTTTTCGGACTCGTAAAGGTTATACGAAAAAGGAACCCCCTGGAGTTCCCTTTAAGCTCTTTTCAGACTCTCTAAACATGAAAAGATTGCCGAGCGATCTTGTTATTTTCACGCTCGCTAAAGTATTTGAAGTACGCATACTTTGAGCGATAGTTTAACCCTTTTTCGGTCTCGTTGGACTACTGTACGAAAAAGGAACTAAGAGAGTTCTCTTTTAAGTGTTTTTTCAAACTCTATAATCTTGAAAAACCTTCGAGTTTACTATCTCTAGACTTGTTAAACAAACATTGACAGACCCGTTATGGGACCGAACCACTCCTTCCTAGGGTTTGTAAAAAATACTCCAAGGGACTCATCCGAAAGATGAGCTTATATCAACAAGCATATGTGATCCTCTTCAAGCTTGCGTAAAAATAAAGAGGTACTTGCCAGAAATGGTGGGGGAAAATTTGGGAAAAGGATATGTTTCATCTTTGTATTGATTGGCAGTAAGTATCTCTCTTGAACATGACACCCCCTATTCATCATTTGAAGCCGTTTTGGGAAATCCATTTGTCTCTCATTCTATTTACTACAAGGTCATTTCATGTGTCGTCTTCGAGTCAATGCTACCAAATCATTGGTTGTGTCATTCATATGTTCAAGAGAAGTCCACCTAAAACCTATATTAAGTCGGCCATCTGCAGTTATTCATTCTCTCTGTGTCGGCCTTCCCTGTGTCCAAAGTCCAATTGCTACATGTTCTGTTTCACCTTCAAACTCTGTTACTCATTTCGTGTCATTGATGGGGGATACATCAAGGCCCTCCTGTGACAAGTTTTGTTCCGTCGACTTTAGCACATTATCAGGAATCAAGACTTAGAAATTATTCAGTACCCTGGAGCTTGCATGCCTCAATGGAAAGTTTCCTCGCTTTCAACAGTGGGTTTACATCATTGACCCCTGATTGAAAGATTCCGTCGGATGTTCGACATCAACTCATTTATTCACAGTCGATGGATTGTACTTTAGTACCTTGGGAGTCATTGACATCAATGGTGATTTCCCTCGCACTTGTTAACGGTTACATCAATGACCGGTAATCACGTGGTTTCTACTATGTTCAACTTCGACACATGTAATCACATGGTTAGATTCGTACTTTGGGCGATGAGATTGAAGACCCTGGATATTATCTTTGTGATCCAGGTTGCGATGGAGTATGTATAATTTGCGACACATAGATCCACTATGTATGTTTCGCGGCTATGTCGTCTTGATTTAAACTTTGTCGCATAGATCCACATTGTATTCGGGTGGCTATGCTATATTGTGACGGCATGGATCCACAGTGTATGATTGGTGGCCATGACCTTTGTTTATGATGTCATCAATCTATGATCTGAATATGGGAATGCCTACCTCAGAATTGATATATATGATATTCTGCAGATGCTTGGATGTTTGCAGGTTTCCGATTAGATGTACTCTTGGTTCTTGACACACACATGCAGCTTACAAAGTCTATCAACTGTCACTAGTTCCAATCTCAGACTTTGGGGGGCATTATGTATCCATAATTTTGGTTTTCATGATGAAGTGATGATGATGGAGAAGTAAAGCTCTTCACTAAGACATTTTCCTGAGAAAAGTTACATTTGTCTGCTTCTAGAAATCATATTTTTAAGGGAGGTTCGCAGGCTACCTATATATTTGTCTGCGATAATCCATGATTCTCGTAGGCTACATTAAGATGGAGTGCGAGGGGTTCGCACTGTACCTAACTGTCAGGGTGCGAACATCTTCTAAAGGAAGGAAAAAGATAAAATCTCGAACCTTCTCGAAGGGAATCTTCTAGAAGGATGAGTTGGCATTCGAATGGTTGTCAAATACTGGTTTTCCTGATATCTTGGGATCATTCCTATCCAAGTAACTAATCTATTCTCTCCTATATATTGAGGGGAATGCTCATGGAAAATGTTAGAAGCAAACTAGCAAGAGATTGATTAGAGAATTAGTGGAAGATTGTATGAAGCACTGATGCTGCAGCAGCTAGAGACACCAGCAAGGTCATCAAGAGTGGTTGATTTTCTTCATGCATGAGCAAGCGTGTGTGTCATAGCTAGGAGCCATCGAAATGAATCTTTCAAACATCAAGGCTCAGGTTGTAAGTTTCACTTTCTATTAATACAATAAAGTAATGTGTCCCTTTCCCATAAAGTTGATTGCACTTTATTACATAACTCCTTGATCATATGTATAGATTAACTGTTGAATATATTGAGTTGTTTTCACTTCGATTGGTTTGAACTGTCTTGGTCTAGACTGCATAAGAGCATCAGAGTGAAATTGGTACAACAAAGACCCAAGGAAGTGATCATACGGTATGTTTATGATTCTTGCATCCTAGTTCATTCAATAGTTAAATTCTAGGGAAAGAGTATCATTCTGTCCCGTTTTGTTCTAGATCTAGGTGGATCTAGGGAGATTGGTTTGTGTCCGTACTCACGGATTTATCCTATAACAATGATATGATGTGCTGAGATGCAATTGGGTGACCTGTAGCCTAAGCAATTATTGTCAAAAATTGTTGGTGAAAGTGGGATCTCGGTCAGAGACAATGGACTGAGGCATGCCATGAAGCTTGAAGATATGATCCATGGAAAGTTGAGCCACTGCGGATGCAGTGAATGGGTGTTGAAGATAACATAAATAAGAATATTTGGAAATATGATCGATGACCACCATGAAGAAATATTTATTGCCCAATTTAGGTAATCCAACAATGAAATCCATAGAAATATCCCTCCAAGTAGGGGGTGGAATTGTAAGCGGTTGTAGTGTGTCTAGGGATTTGATTGTTTCTCCCTTGTTGCTTTGACAAACATCACACTCTTCCACAAAGTTGTGGATGTCCTATGTTAAGTACCTATACCATATCTGCAAATATACTTCAATAATACCAAGAATAAACCATAAACCATTCACCATAACATGAACACAAGAAATAGAGAAAACCCTTGAGGTAGGGTAACACCATATATTAATCCTTATGGAAGCATAAAACTCCTCAAGCAATCCTTGCTTGTACAATCACAATATTCTTCACTTTGTTTCATTACATTGCCTACACTTCTTTATATAGCTCTCCCTATCTCCTAGGAACCTTCTAGAGAGCCTTCTCACATTTATTACATCCAACTATCATAGTGGGCCTTTATTAATATAGTGGACCTAGTCCACCTTACATTGAATGACCACATTCCCATATATTAATTGACTTCCACTAATAAGACATAACTACATTCCCATTGGGTACCTCCCTAGGTACCCCATATTACCTCCTTAGGTATACTACATTCCATCCCCCTTCACATGTTTCGTCCTCGAAACATGAGAAGAAACTACACTTTATTATATCAAAACACTTGAGGTAGGGAAACACCATACAATAGATCCTATTATGGAAGGGATCCTCTTTTGTTCACTTGCCTCTTCGAGGGGGCATCCTCCTATTGAGCTATTGCTCCAAATACAATACTTCTCTTCATGTCTCATTACATTGCTTGAACCCCTTTATATAGTGCTACCATCACCTAAGAACATTATAGAGGAGGAATATTCTAGAAATAGAACCTTTTAAGAAGTCCTCTTACATTTATTATATCTAATTACCCATTTATTATATCTAACTACCATAGTGGGTCTTATTTAATAATATAGTGGACCTAGTCCACCTTACATTGAATGACCTCCACTATTATCACTATGGGCCCTCTGGGTCCCCCCACTACTTCTCTAGCTACCTTACATTCCATCCCCCTTGTGAAAGTGTTGTCCTCAACGCTTGATGTACAACCATATACCAGGGTCCCATGGATAATTATGGACCATAATGTTGAAGAAGACTGAAGAACCAAGGTCCCATGTAGAAAGAAAATCCACCATGCTGAAGTAGTCCAACCACCATTGTAATCTCGGGTCCCATGTCCAAGTGCTCATGTGAACTCCACACAGAAGATATCGGCACCCAATAACCAACTGAAAATGATGCTCCCAATACTGACACCTATCATGTGGATCCAAATAAGAATATTCATCCACATAGTGGGAGAGGATCAAAGATGAATCTGGAAGAAACAATACCATTGTAAAATATGCAGATTGAACGCTGGTAACTAGCTCCTGATGTGGGACATTGATGTTCTCTACAAAAGGTGGAGCAGAGTCATCAAATAAAATATGGAAGTGGTTGTTATCCCAGAAATGACAACTATCCATATACCAATCATCACAATCGGCCTCAAAATCATACCAAGAATATATTTTTTTATTATATTCATCCCTTAGGCCCTCCATAAGAAATCTCTCCTGCATTGTATTCAATAAATCTTGAATACTATGAAAACTATCATTGAGGCCGTCTGTGAGGCTATCTATGAGGCTGTCTGTGAGGCCATGTACAAATGCATCCAATCTGTCATCCAATGTGTGAAACAATTGGGCTTTGAATGATTCAAGTATTTCTTTCAGGTTTTGAGAAGAAATATCCATCTGAACACCCTATAAACTCTTTATTCCCTCAACCATCATGAAAAAAAAACAAAAATAGACCCAATAAGTTATGGCAGAAAATCACGGTTTTTTCTGAAAAAACCCTAAAACACTGTTGAAGTTAAAATACTCATAACTTCACTTCCCGGACTCCGTTTTGGCTGATTTGTTTTTTTGAAATTAGGTGAAATTGTGAGAGGAACTCAGATCTGTAATTTATTTGGGCAAATTTGGCTTCCAGCTGCTACAGAAATAAAAACAAATCGCGTCGTCATCCGCGGGAAAAACCCTGAAAATTGCATATTTTAAAACTTCAATATCTTGACTTCCCGGACTCCGTTTCAGACAATGTTTTTTCAAATTGGGTGTTTTTCTGAGAGGAACTCAAATATATAACCCTTTTCTACATATTTTTCACAGAAATATGCCAAAAACTTCAAGAATGTCGCGGCCCTCTTTTTTCTTCTCCGAAAAAAAAATCTACAAAAATAAAAATTATTTGTCCACAATGTCTGCCCAAGGAAAGTGCTATGATACCACTTGTTAAGAACCTGAATATATCTACAAATATAATCACCACAAATACTGAATACACAATAGATCCACAAAGCAAGATAGAAGAAACCACACTATATTATATCAAAACCCTTAAGGTAGGGAAACACCATACAATAGATCATATTATGGAAGGGATCCTCTCCTGTTCACTTGCCTCTTCGATGAGGCATCCTCCTATTGAGCTATCGCTCCAAATACAATACGTCTCTTCATGTCTCATTACATTGTTTGAACCCCTTTATATAGTGCTACCATCACCTAAGAACATTCTAGAGGAGGAATCTTCTAGAAGTAGAACCTTCTAAGAAGTCCTCTTACATTTATTATATCTAATTACCCATTTATTATATCTAACTACCATAGTGAGCCTTATTTAATAATATAGTGGACCTACTCCACATTACATTGAATGACCTCCACTATTATCACTATGGGCCCTCTGGGCCCCCCCACTACCTCTCTAGCTACCTTACATAGAAATAGAGAAAACCCTTGAGGTAGGGTAACACCATATATTAATCTTTATGGAAGGATAAAACTCCTCAAGCAATCCTTGCTTGTACAATCACAATATTCTTCACTTTGTTTCATTACATTGCCTACACTTCTTTATATAGCTCTCCCTATCTCCTAGGAACCTTCTAGAGAGTCTTCTCACATTTATTACATTAAACTACCATAGTGGGCCTTTATTAATATAGTGGACGCAGTCCACCTTACATTGAATGACCACATTCTCATATATTAATTGACTTCCACTAATAACACATAACTACATTCCCATTGGGTACCTCCCTAGGTACCCCATATTACCTCCCTAGGTATACTACATTCCATCCCCCTTCAAATGTTTCTTCCTTGAAACATGAGAAGAAACCATACAATATGACCGACTAAGCAATGTAGCCAATTGGTACCAAGTATGACCATCCATCCATCCCAATGGAAGTCGAACATGATGTATATCTGTTACCTTTCCACCCTTATCTTTCTCTGCATCATGTTGGGGTTGCCATGGAATTGTTTCTGTAGCTTGAGCTCTTCTCGTAGTGCTTGTAGTCCTCCATGCACCTCTTGATCGATTTCATGTCGGGTGCCCTGCTGGTGCATAAATGTGTTCATGCACATGCCCTTGCCTTGATGACTTTTGCATCTCTATATGATGTGGATGGCGATATACAACAACTGTAGGAATTTGTTTTTTTTTCTTCAAATCTGTAACACTTTGTGCCTTTGAGTCAATGACCTCCTTAGCTTCCTGATTATGTCCTTCTTGTAGTTTTTCTTCATCTCCTTCTATAGAATCAGCCTCTGATTCAACTTCAGACTGGGCAATAACTTCTTTTCTAGCCTCCATGGGTCCATCTTTCTTACTAAGAGACACATCCTACAATGTGATTTTCTTTTTCTTGTACCACAACTTTAAAAAATTCTTTTGCACATTAATATTAATGGTACCCACTGATTCTATCCAAGGATATCCCAAAACAATATCCACTTCATCCATATCCATAGCATAAAAATCTGAATGCAACACATATTTATCCATGGTAATCTTCAAATCTTTAAAAATTTGAACATTTTCACCCTCAACATGTGTTCTTTGAATATCCTTTATTGGAACTTGCAATCTATTAACCAACTGAACATTGATAAAATTATGCATGCAACTAGGGTTAATAGAAACAACGATATTTTCTTTATGAATACAACCATGAACCTGTAATATAGATTTTTCACATGAAAATAAACTCTTGGTTCTCTCTTTATCCTTATTTTCTCCATGAGACCACTTGTCTAACAATATTTTTTCAAATTCTACATTGGAGAGTCTCATCAGCTCCTCATAATCAAGCGTTTTACACCAAATGGCAGCATCACCTTGCAATTTGAGATCTACCCAATGGGGCCAAGTATCTTCCCATGCTAATTTTATTTCTTTAATGAATGATTCAATACTAGGGCCATCACATTTTCCTGTAAAATACATATTTCTATGAAAAACCCCCAAAAATAGAACAATAAGTTATGGCAAAAAATCGCGGTTTTTTCCGGAAAAACTCTGAAAAACTGTTGAATTTAAAATGCTCTTAACTTTACTTCCTGAAATCTGTTTCGGTTGATTGTTTTTTTGAAATTGGGTATTTTTCCGAGAGGAATTCAAATAACCAATTTGTTTTTCCAAATTCAGCTCCTAAAGCTTTATATATGAACCTTAAGTGCGCCGCCCTCTTTTTCTTCCCTAGAAAAAATTCTGCAAAAAGAGAAAACAAATCTTTCCTTCTTTGGCCAAGGAAAGTGCTATGATACCAATTGTTAAGTACCTATACCAGATCTATAAATATACTTCAATAATACCAAGAATAATCCATAAACCATTCACCATAACATGAACACAAGAAATAGAGAAAACCCTTGAGGTAGGGTAACACCATATATTAATCCTTATGGAAGGATAAAACTCCTCAAGCAATCCTTGCTTGTACAATCACAATATTCTTTACTTTGTTTCATTACATTGTCTACACTTATTTATATATCTCTCCCTATCTCCTAGGAACCTTCTAGAGAGCCGTCTCACATTTATTACATCCAACTACCATAGTGGACCTTTATTAATATAGTGGACATAGTCCACCTTACATTGAATGACCACATTCCAATATATTAATTGACTTCCACTAATAACACATAACTAAATTCTCATTGGGTACCTCCCTAGGTACCCCATATTACCTCCCTAGGTATACTACATCCTGCTTCATACCATTCAATAAAAAATAATGTTATATCCTGTCATAGGTTTTTTTAAACCCATAATGCCCAACTATAGGTGTAGCATGAAGCTCATAAATCACTGTGGATTTAAGTTGCGACTATTTTCTTAAATACATGCGGCCTTTGTAGCGAAGCTTTTTTATTGTGCTAAGAGTACTATGGAGAAACTGGAGACTTTTCTTGCAATTGTTGGATCAGATGCGACATCTTGGGATCTTGCAACCATTCTTGGTGAATAGTTTAGAACTAATCTGGTACAATGAAAGATAGAGAAAAGAGGGACCTTTCATATTCATATTTCCTTGAAAGCGCCTCTACAACCACATTGTCTTTTCCTTTCGTGTAAATGATTTCATAATCATATCCAAATATCTTAGTCACCCATTTTTGTTTCTCTGGGGATGAAATTATTTGCTCGAGAAAATACTTGAGGCTTTGATGATCTTTCTTAATTTGGAAGTGTTTCCCCAATAGATAAGGATGCCATAGATCGAAAGCATGCATAATGGCCATCATTTCCTTTTCATATATTTATTGCCCCAAATGGCGCTCCAACACTTGTTTGTTAGTGAAGGCCAATGGTCGACCATCTTACATAAGGATTGTGCCAGTTCCTTTCCCTAAAGCATCACATTCCAGGACAAAGGTATTTATGAAGTCAGGAAGGGATAGGAAAGGAGTAGGGCACATAGACTCTTTCAAGGCTTGGAAGGAATGATCAGTTGTGGGATTCCAAATAAAAGCATTCATTTTAAAGAGAACAATGATGCTAGATTACTAAGAGGGGGGGTGAATTAGTAATAGATCTTTTTAATCATTTTTAACCACAGTATGTAAGATTTATTTATCTTTATGATCAATATACCATTATCATTCAACAAGTGTAGAGTAAATAAACCATGAAGAATGAGCAAGCATATACATACACAGTACACTAGTACGTTTACATGGAAATCCAATGCAGGAGAAAAGCACAAAATGGTTTTTCTTATATATATTTAAGAATTACATTCATTGGAAGAACCAACTTCCTTTGTTCTCTAGCTATCACTCGAAGGAGGCTCTGACCCCTTGTATTTCTAGGCTACAACCTAAGGGAAGCTCCAACTCCCCAATTATCTATCTACAACCAGAAGGAGGCTACAACCCCCTATGTTCTTTGGCTACAACCAGAAGGTGGCTACAACCACCTATCCTTGCTCTGTCTTGCCGCCCTGAAATATAAGTTTCAAATGATGAAACCACTGCCACATTATCACTATACGATATACCACTGTAAACATTTACCAACCTGTAACCAACATGTGCCATTGACTTGTAACCAACATGTACCTATACTCAACCTTCTTCAACAAAAATCGAACATGTACGCGACATGTATATATTGTAGCTTATGTATGTATGCTCCCTATCTATATAGCAGCTTGCATATGTACATGGACTTTCTATACTGCAGCCTGTGTACACCTTAAAAAAACTAGGGTTTTCACCTTTTGTAAAACTTCAAACACTTTGTTGTCTCTGTCACATTACCTTGCAAACTATCACTGTGTCTTATCTATAGTTGTACCATGTGCATACATTATCTTATATATATCTCTTAACCAAGTGCATCTATATATCTAGTCATGTGCCATACATGTGTGTATAATCATGAATAAGTGTAATAACCCTCACATGGGTTAGACATCAAACCCTCACTGATATACAACCTCACAATACACCAACAACTTAACAACTACAAGCTATCAACCATGTACCATAAAAACCCTCAACCATATACCAAGAAATTACAAAATGTGCCTCAACACTAACAAGATGTACCAATGATAGATATCAAATATATCAACAATGTATTTATGTAGATATGACTTATAGAGTAAGTGCCATACAACTAATAACCTCTCTAGGGAAACTCCTAAAATATCCATAACCATGTTTCATGTAGGCAACAATATCCAACTACACATAGAAGTAAGAAATATAGTTTGAACCTATAGATAGATCTGTTGTACCTGATCATTGTAGACCTTCCTTGGAGTTTTCTTTTAGATTCTAGAGACCTAGAATATTCATCTTGTTGGCCGAGGAGCAGACCTAGGGTTCAATTCTTCAACAATGCACCAACAAAACCTTAAATACCGGTCGTTTTGACAACACCTGCGGAGCAGGCGAAGTCTCACTTGAGGTAGAGGCAAGGGGGGTTACAAGACTTAAGTGTTTGTAACCACACTGGGACCATTTACTCTTCCATTTTTTTAAGCAACTCTGGCCCAAGTACTACTTTGTCTATTGGATTATCTCAACTAATTGGAGTATTGCATATTCTCTAATATAATGATTCAAATGAACTCATTTTTAGTGAAACTTGATATCTAGTATTGTAGGTAAATTTCAACTAGATTTGAGTAGTCCTCCCACTTGGATGACTTATCCATCATATACATTCCTAACATGCATTCAATCCCTTGGTTAACTATCTATATTCTTCCATCTATTTATGGATGATAGGTTGTACTAAAATTCATTTCTGTACCAAATCCTTTGAATAATACCTTTCAAAAGTTAGATGTAAAGTTTGGATATTTGTTAGACACAATTTATTTAGGTACTCCATGCAACCTAACAATCTCTTTCAAATAAATTTATGGTATACTATCTACCTTATGACTTATTTAACTAGAATAAATTGAGTCATTTTTGTTAATTTATCCATCACTACCATTATAGAGCAATGTTTCCTTATTTTCTTCGACAACTTACTTACTGATAAAATCAATGGTCACCACTTCCCATTTCCACTCTGGAATTTGCAATGGTTTCTATAGAAAACCCATTGGCTATCTATGGTTAGAATTTAATCTTTGACATTCCATAAACCTAGCTATATAATCGACAACATCATTTTTCGTGCATGGAAAAAAGTATTGGCTTCTCAACATTCCTATTTTCTTTTGGTAAACAAGATCTCTAGCATATAAAGAAATATGCATTTTTTTTTTAGTACCAACTTCTTTAATTTACAATAATTAGGAAAATATCCTCTATTTTTATACATGAGATTGCCATCTTCTTCTAGCATATATTCCTTATGTTTCTATTGTACATTTTCTTACTATAATCCTTCTTTTACCTATAGGTAATTATTTTTCAAATCTAATTTGGACTTGCTAATGGTTGAATCATACAATGCATCAATCCTTTCGTTGATGCATTGACAACCTTGTTCTGTTCTCCTCTTATTTGCTTAAAATCAAATCATATTCACTAAGAAATTTCATTCATCTTGTTGATCTAGAATTTTAATTTTGTTTCTCAAATAAATGTTTGAGACCTGGTTTGTCTTAACTCAAACCTCTTACCCATTAAATAATGTCTCCACATTTTTAGTGCACGGAATATGTGATGATTTTTGTTTTTACCATCTTTTTCCACTCTAGTTTCCTCACCATTTTCCCTTACCCATAACTCCATATTTATTCTCTTTAATGATCAAAAATAAGATTTAGGCTAAAGGTGTTTTCCCATTGTATTTCTTATTATTTCATTAGATTTATTATTAACAATGGGAGGAATTAGTATATTCTAAATGTACTTTGGAATTAATGGCTCATGTGTGGTCAGTTGCTCATGTACTTTGTTACAATATTGTTTGAAAGGACCATCTACTATAGAGCAAGTTCCTATGCTATAGATCCAATAGTTTTGTCAGTTTCTATGGATCTATGGGTAAAAGTTGGTGTATTACTATTACCACAAATCCTAGTCAACAAACATACCACTTATCACTTGTTGTGAGTCATTACCGTTTCCATGCGTTTTCTTTCTATGGAACCACTGTATACGCATACGGGATCTATTGTGCTTGTGGAAAAATCTATGGTGGTGATTCCAGTTGGCCAATACATCAATCAGGGATTTCAGGCTTCATTGAGGATGTTGACTTCTTTCTTATCCTAAATTTCAGCAACCAATTATGTTCTTGAAACCACATATCTAAAGTGGGGCAATGTAATAAAATATTCCATGAATTTAAGAACCCAATATACAAGCAAGCAACACTTAGAAGATGTTCAAAGAAACTAGTCAAGGAATACAGATCTAAAGTGGGGCAATGTAATAAAATATCCCATGAATTTAAGAACCCAATATGCAGGCAAGCAACACTTAGAAGATGTTCAAAGAAACTAGTCAAGGGATGAACAAAGATGCCTCAAATTTAATGTTGCAACCACATGGGGAAGAGATTAAGGGTGACATGGTTTTAATTGTTGGAAGGTGGATTTCTAAAAGTCCACATGTGCAATTCCATTTTTCCATATATTTTTTAGTTGCAAATTCATTTTAACAGCTACAACTCAACTAAAGAGGAAAACATATTTTCCTATCTTCATGGCTCAACAACCACTTGTAATGTATTTTCGTTAAGTTGATCTTGTTACGAATTCCACATTGACAATATCGATGTAGAAGATTTTAATTCCTTAGAATAAATATAGATTATCTAAACCTATGTTCTACAATTCTATAATGATCGTTGAGTACATTGACATCGTAATTTAATCTCATTGTTGTTTTAGTATATCCCAACACTTGTTGTTTTGGATGCATGTGTTTTCTTTCCACGAGTGTTTTAAGTTTCGGAAATGCAATTTCCAATTCATATGCATGTGTTTTCTTTCCACAAGTGTTTTAAGTTTCGGCAATGCAATTTCCAATTCATAGTTAGTTTTTTTTTATCAGAGCTTTCCAACAACGGGAGTTGTGATCTATGGAAAAAGTAAGTCTCTAAACCCTGCAAAAAGATTTCTTAGTGACAACACTGTTCTTATTAGCATCATTGTTCTCATTAACATGATCTATGTTCAAGTATATGGATCATTGCTCAAAGTGATTCAGTTAACTTTAGATTTATGAAGTGTGATGTGTTTTCATTTTTGCAATTACATTTTAATTTTTAAATAATAATGAAATTTATTTTCATTATTATTTAAATTGTAAAGTAATAAAATAGCTCATCATTTTGACATCATTATCTAGGAAATGTTAAAAAAATAATAGTATTATTCCAAATTGTAGGGTAATAAAATAGCTCATCATTTTGGCCTCATTATCAAGGAGATGGTAAAGAAACAATACTATTACTTCTTTAGGTAATTATATGCGTGCATTTCATTTGATTAGGTATTTCTTAAAAGAATTCTTCTATGGATTGAAATATATATTAAAAAAATATATACTTTAAAATTTAAGTTTTGAAATTTGGTAACCATTAGGGTTTTGCTAATTATAACTTCATTTTGGTTCTCTAAATTGTTGTGTTTTGATAGCATATTGAAATTTGGTAAACATTCTGGTTTTGCTAATTGTAATCTCATTTTGGTTCTCTAAATTGTTGTGTGATAGCATATTGAAATTTGGTAAACATTCTGGTTTTGCTAATTATAATCTCATTTTGGTTCTCTAAATTGTTGTGTTTTGACATGATATTGAAATTTGGTAAACAATGTGGTTTTGCTAATTGTAACCTCATTTTGGTTCTCTAAATTGTTGTTGTGCTTTGACAGCATAATAGAACCAGAAAATGTGATAAACTAGTAAAATTTGAACCCTTTTATTTATTTTTTCATCATTGTAGTCTTGCAATTTCTTTTACTTTCTTAGCATTCTTTTATTTTGCAATTAAAATTTTAAAAAGAAGACCACGTATCAAAAAAAATTAACAGAATAAAACTGTAAAACGATTGTTTTAGAAGTTTAGAGACAACGGTTGATTGAATCAAATACCAACAAAATATCTATTTATCTATTCAACCATCATTCTGATCCTTTTTTAACATACTGCTTTCTTAAGTATTATGGCATCTAGAGCCTCGAAAGTGTTTGATTAAAACCAGTCGTTAACATGTTAATCCATCTGGAAGATTTAATGATTGTCAAAATGCAAATCGAAACTGTATCAATTGCAAACTAGGTTAAATTGCATGATCCATTTCTCTGGCAATCCATGGCAATCCATTCCATTCCTGGTAAAAATCTACTGCAATCCATTCCTGGGAAAAATCTACTGCAATCCATTCCTGGTAAAAAAATCTACTGGAATAGTTTTTAAAAAATTAATTAATCACCTGCAACATAACGAGCATTAACAGTACCATTGTAAACTGGATTTGCACATCTGCCTCACGAAACGGCATAACAGGCAACTTTTGGGAACAATTTATTTTTAAATTTTATCGCTTCTCCGACTACACGTTCAATCTGTTTCCTCTCTTTCTCTTGTGCGCCATCTGACTTACGGCCGATCCATTTTCTGAATCGGAAGTGAGGGCGTGGGGGAAGTTAACCATAGCCCTGGCTCCCCGGATCTTGAAGGCCGCGCGGTCATATGCCAGAGCGGCCTCTTCGGCGGTGCTGAAAGTGCCCAGCCAAACTCGAGCGCCCTTCTTCGCGGGATCTCTGATTTCTGCAGCGAATTTCCCCCACGACCTCTGCCTGACTCCCCTGTAGAGCCTGGGCTTGCTGATCTGCTTCGTCTTTCCATTCTCCTCCTCATGTGCCTGTGGCTTTACCTTAAACGCCTCTGCTCTTCTTATATCTCTGCATACAGAAGAAGAAGAGGAGCAATCTTGAACTTGTGTAAATTCATTCTCATTGACTTCTGATGTTGATCTGCTGCTGCTGTTTTGGCATGAGCCCCCGGTGGTGGTGGTGGCAGCAGTGTCGTGGTTATAATCCCCGCTGCCGCTGGGCATGGCTGTGGGGTAGAAGGAAAACGATGCCGATGAGGATGGGTTTCCTCCTGCGTGATCTACAACTATATTATCAATTTCATCCTCCTCTTCCAGCAAATGGTGGCGAATCAACTTCAACATATTCAGGTTGTTGCTCATGCTCCTGCAACATTAATCGTGGGCTCTCGCCAATCACAGTAATGTTCAGATTCAGATTGATTTCCATAGGCTGGCTTCTGCTGGTAGTCGAAGGGCTATAAACACTTATAATAGAAATTCCATTGGTGGTAAGTCAATTCCAATTTGGCAATTTTAGTTAAAAATTCTACTAGGAAGCTTCTATTAGTATACACATAATAATATATATTCTACAGTCAACCTGCTCTCACTGCGGGCGTCATCAGCATCTCTTCGCTGTCACCAACATCTCTTCCCATTTTAATACAAGATTATGTAGTGAAATCATATAATATATGTGGGAAATTGGAAATTCATGATAAAAAGTTTATCCACAGTTTTTATACATTTCCATGTCTAATTTCTGTGATGTACATTGTGAAGACATTATTTGCATCTAACCTACCTAATCTTTCACATAGATAAAATAATATATTTTTCATGTAATAAAAGTAGACATTAGTCAATAAGACTTGTTCAATAAATATAAACAAGTCAATGTGAGAAGATCTAATAGAAGCTTCCACTTCTAAAAAGATTTTCCTCTAGAATGTTCTTTAGAAGATAAAATTAGTATAAATAAAAGTAGGAGGCATGAGAAAGTTTTGTCTTTAGAATTGTTGTAATAGAGCTTTGCTCTGTTGGGGGTTGCCCCCTCGAAGAGGCAAGTGAACAACTATGGTGGGGAAAACTACACACAAGTGATACAGACGATTTCATAGGGTTGCCTAGAAACTAAAGTTTTTCCCTTGTTGGAAACCTCTATAACCCCTATTGGTACCCTTCGAGTAGTACCGCATCAAACAGAATCAATACACTACCATCACTCCCACATACCGGTAGGTATATCAAGGGTTCCCTAGGTCTCCTGAAACCAACCCTAGATCAACCGATCGATCACCTGAGTACTATAGTGCCACCAAGAACAACACTCGAAAAGATACTCTCTAGTACCTGGGTAATCGGGTAGTACGACTAAGGGTACGGTTGAGCCTCCTTAGTTGGTTCCCTGAGATATTTGGTCGAGTACTATTGTTCGACCCCACATGTATATCGGAGAGCTATAGCATAGGAAAAACCCTTGTCTATAGGCACCCTGCAAACCCTAACCCAGGGGGAACATACTAGACAAGGAACATAAATGATATTTTGGTCGCACAACCTTGCCTCCTACATTCTGGTTGCGAAATTACTACACTTTTTTTTCTATTAAGAATTTGGGCATTTCGACACTACAATATTATTCAGGTCAGAGTATAAATCCATCGAGGTAAAAAGAAAATCAGGTTGGAGTATAACTGTGCAGGAGTAAAAAATAAAAAAAAATAAGTATAGTGGTCCTATCGACACCCTTATTTGGGATCTATCCCATTAGAATCCTCTGCTCGCCCTAATCACAGTGGTACCTATCATTTTTAAGTTTTTTTTTTTTTCGTGGACCTGACCTCCTTCCCGACACTCTTCTTTGCGACCCATCCCATTGTACTCCCCTTTTCACCTTGATTGTTGTGATACCTATCACTTATAAGTCTTTTTTTTCCTGTGGTCCCATCCACCCTTCCCTACACCCTTATTTGACACCTATCCCATTGCATGTTTTCACCCTAATGATTATCATATCTATAATTTCTCCATCTTTTTTCCGTGGACTCACTTCCCCTCCCCAGTACCCCTCATTCTCAAATGGCCACCACTCACAACCAGGAAATCCTTCACCTGCAAGAAGAATCCAAACAACACAGGGACAACATCCAGAGAGTAACTTCGAACATTGCTTCCACCAATTCCAAATTGGCAACCTTCGAGGCCAACATTACATGTGAATTTGCAACAATTAAGGGTGAATTGCCCTACCTCACCACCGCTATCAACCAATGGTTAAAATAGTCCCATGACTCTCCCTCCTATGAACAACCTTCACACTATGAAGGTGAGGACTCTTCCTATAATATGGCCTTTCATTCCAACTCCCTTCATCATGACCCCCTTCTGTAAGGTACCAGCTCTATTATAATAACATTAAACCAAAAATACTACTTAGAATAACAACGAAACAACACAATATATTAAACCACAACACAAAAATAATATATTTATTGATAAGAAACAATGTTCACTTGCCTCTTCAAGGGGGAAACCTCCAGCAGAGAAAAACTCTATTACAATAATTCTCAAGAAAAATATTTCTCATGCCCTCAACTCCTATTTATGCTAAATCTATCTACTAAAATAACAATCTAGAGAAAGAACTTCTAGAAGCGGAAGCTTCTATTAGGTCTTCTTAAATTTGAATTATTCTTTGTTATTACTAGACCTTATTAATATTGGTCTTTATTACATGAAAAATATATTATTATACTTGTGTGAGGGGTTAGGGAGGTTAGGTCCCTAACATTCCCTCCCTCTTAAAAAATAGTCTTGTCCTCAAGACTTGAGATGAGGAAATTGTTGCATAATGGTAGTTGGCTCCGAGGTGGAATCTGTTGGAGTTGTATTTTTCCAATGTACTAACACTTCCTTAATGGTGCGCTGATGAAGATGACGCTCAAATTATTCCAAGACTTATTGTGTGTCAGGGTACTAACCCACACATAGGTAGAACAATATATTCAGATGTAATAAAGGTCAATATTAATAAGGCCTTGCAATAAAATAGAATAAGTCGAATGTAAGAAGACCTAATAGAAGCTTTCTCTTCTAGAAGGATATTCCTCTAGATGCTTCTTTTGATAGACATATTTAGCATAAATAGGAGTCGAGGGTATGCGAACCCTAGCTTGGATATTATTATAATAGAGCTCTTCTCAACTAGAGATTGCCCCCTCGAAGAGGCCCGTGAACATTGCTCTCAAAATCAAAGTGTTATTTCTGTTGTTATTCTTATATCATTTCAGTGTTATTGTGGTGATTGTTCTGGTTATATTGTTGTTACTCTGCCATTTCTAACATTTTATTTCTATTCTGCATACTTTTAATATCTGGTATATTACAAGTGGTATCAGAGCACTTTCCTCGGCATAAATTGTGGGTTAATTTTTTTTTTCAGGGTAGAGACATATTCCGACGTCTTTAAGCCACAAAGATCTGTCGTTACGTGCATAAACTTGTGGTTGAGGGATTCATACACGCAGGAAATACAAGTGGTACTTAAGTGCACATATTTTGGTCACCCTTGTAACCCCTGTTGGTACCCCATCGAGTGGTACCGCATCAGACAACACCTGTGTACGGATCGACCCAGATTTACTGAAGCCCTCTTTAGATAAACCGATCGACTGCCTGACTACTATAGTGCCACCGAGAACATCACTCAAGAAGATACTCTCTAGTGCATAGGTAGTCGAGTAGTACGATTAAGGGCACAGTCTAGCCTCCTTAGTTAGTGCCCTAATATATTGGGTTGAGCACTACCATTGGACCCCACACGTATATCAGAGGTCTATAGCACAGGGCAAACCCTTGTTTGTAGAACCCTTGAATACCTAACCTCGGGGGATAGAAACATAAACAAATTAAAAGAGACAAGATTTATTGTCGCGCAATTGTGTTTGGGTTGCCAAATCACTACACATTTCTTCCTGGTTAAGCATTTGGGAATTTCATCACTGTAGTATTCTTCAGACCGGAGTATAAGTCTAGAAATTTTTTCACCATTATTTGAGACCTATTCCATTGGATTAATCTCTTCTCCCTTATCAGATTCATACATATCATTTTTTCGGAAAAAATTTTGACCCCAACCGACCCATTTCAGTTCCCTCGTCATCATGGCCCATACTTGTAGCCAAGACTTGGAAGCTTGCTTCAATACCTTGCAATCCAATCTCACCGAGACCCAACAGGAAGTCAAACAACTCAGTGCCAATGTTGCCACCACCAATACAACCATGCAATCCTCAATGGAGGAAATCAAACAAGACCTGACCACCCAGCTTGAATCTGTCTTTTCGACGCTCTACACCAAGCTACATATCCTTATAGATAACCGTTTATATGACCCACCTCCACATACTGAAGCTGAAACTTCCTCTCATTCTGATAACTTTCAGCACCATCACTTTCAACGTGACCTACGCCTTATGCAGGTGGATGTGACCAAATTTGATGGCTCAGATCCCACTGGTTGGGTAACCCAAATGGAACATTATTTCTCTTTATACGGCATAGAAATGACTTGGCCAAACTCTGGTATGGTGTTTTCCATCTGGATCAAGAATGTTGGCATTAGTGGCAATGGAGAAAAACTTCCCGTCAAGGGCATATTGCTTGGACACACTTTTTGGAAGAGATTTTTTAAAACTTTGACATTGACACCAACCATTTGGGTAGTTTGACAAAGTTGAAACAATCAGGAACATTGGAAGACTTTATAGCTTATTTTGAGCGCCTGACTTTTTGGACAGAGGGCATGTCTGATGCTTTCTTTCGAGAGTGTTTTATCAGTGTCCTAAAGGATGAGATTCAAGCCCATGTCCTCATGTCTCGGCCTCATATTTGGGTGGAAGCGACTAAAAGAGATAAAGAAGCACAACAGTTTGTATCTTCTCAAAACTGGAAACCCTCTTTTATCCCTCGCACTAAACCAGTAAATCCCACTACTCCCTCCGCTCCACTAAAGATCCAAAAATTGACCGGGGCTAAAATGGTTGAACGCCAACTCAAAGGCCTTTATTATAATTGTGATGACAAACATTTCTCGGGCCACAAGTGTAAGGAAAAAAATCTTTTTATGGCCATCTTGGAGGATATTTCGGAAGAGGAGGTTGAAACTCGTCTTGTGTCTGAGTCACCTGAAACCACTGACATCACCCCTCCCTCGGACCCTCCCAAAGTCGAACCGGTCATTTCCTTAAATGCTCTCACTGGCTTCTCTGCTCCCCAAACCCTCAAGATAATTGGTTACATCAAGCATAGCAAGGTCATCATTCTGATTGATAGTGGAAGCACCCATAATTTTATTCGTTGCCACATTTCCCAAGAAATTCATTGCTACATCCATACAGTCAATAATTTCCAAATCATGATTGCCAACGGTGGCTCCATGAAATGTGGAGGGTGTTGTGAAAATGTGTGTCTCCAAATTGGTGACTACCACTTGAAATATCATATGTTTTCTATCGACATGGCCGGTTGTGACATTGTGTTGGGTGCAGACTGACTAAGGACTTTGGGTCCCATTCTCATGGATTTTAAGGAATTAACCATGCAATTTGACCAGGAGGGACAAAAATATAAGTTCCAAGGCAATAACACTTGTTCACCTGAGATCATTAGTTCCCATAGCATGGAAAAGATGCTAAAAAATGGTCATTCTGGTGTTACTCTCCAACTCCATGCCATACAAGCAACAGAGACACCCTTAGTGCTGGAAGACCTCCAATCCATACTTTCTAAACATCAAGTGGTCTTTTCCATTCCCCAGGGACTCCCTCCTTCCCGTGGCGTTCATGATCATTCCATTCCCCTTGTACCAAGAAGCCTTCCTCCCAATATCTTTCCGTATCGTCACCCCTTTTCCCAAAATAATGAAATTGAGAAAATGGTCTAGGAACTCCTTAACGCAGGAATTATCCGCCCTATTACAATCCCCTACTCTTCTCTGGTGGTCATGGTCCTGAATAAATAAGGTTCTTGGCAAATGTATCATGACTTCTAGGCCCTCAACAAACTTACCATTAAAGACAATTTTCTCATTCATGTCATTGATGACCTCTTGGATGAATTGAGTGGTGCCCAGTTCTTTACTAAATTTGATCTTTGTTCTGTCTATCAAAAGATACGTATGAAAGAGTCAGACATTCCCAAGACTGCCTTTAGAACTCATGAGGGCCACTATGAGTTTTTGGTCATGCCCTTTAGCTTGTGTAATGCCCCCTCCACCTTCCAAAGCCTCATCAACCATGTCTTTCATCCTTTTCCTTTTGTCTTAGTTATCTTTGATGATATCCTCATCTATAGAAAATCCTGGATAGACCATCTTGCTCATGTGGATCGAGTTCTACATCTACTCTCTCAACACCAACTTTTCCTAAAATAGTCTGAATGTGCTTTTGGCGCCTCGGAAGTCGAGTACTTGGGTCATCTAGTTGGAAAGGTTGGTGTCAGGGTGGATCCTAAAACAATTGAATCTATGCAAGACTGGCCTCACCCAAAGACTCTCAAAATATTGCATGGATTTATGTGCTTAATGGGTTATTATCGCAAGTTTGTTAAGAATTATGGAAAGATTACAGCACCTCTCACTGCACTCCTAAAAAACAACTCTTTCACTTGGACTCCAACAACTGATCAATCTTTTCAAACTTTGAATATGGCCATGTGCACCACTCCAGTCTTGGCCCTTCTTGATTTCACAAAGACCTTTGTCTTCGAATGTGATGCTTCAGGGAAAGGAAGTGTTGTTGTCCTTATGCAAGAGGGTTGGTCATTGGCCTTTACCAACAAGCAATTGTCTGAAAGAAATCTGGGGAAATCAGTCTATTAAAATGAAATGTTTGCTATTTTGCATGTCGTTGATCTGTGGCACCTTTATCTATTGGGGAAACTCTTCCAAATTAAGACAGATCATCAAAGCCTCAAGTATTTTCTGGAACAACACATTTCCTCCCCGGAGCAACAAAACTGGGTTTCTAAGCTCTTTGGATATGATTATGAGATCATTTACAAGAAAGGAAAAGACAATGTGGTTGCGGATTCACTTTCCCGAAAATATGAAGATGACGGATCCCTTTTTTCTCTTTCCTTCATTGTACTGGATTGGCTCCAAGTCATTCACCAGAAATGGCTACACGATCCCAAAAGTTCACATATGATCCTACAATTGCAGTCCAATTCTTCAGCTTCCCTAGGGTACTCTTGGATCCATGATAAGATTCGATACAAAGGCCGTTTTTATTTAAGTAAACAATCAAAACATAAATCCATGGTACTTTCTGAGCTTCATGCTACACCCACAGCTAGGCACTCTAGGCTTACCAAAACCTATGACAGGGTCAAACGTTCTTTTTTTCTGGGATGGTATGAAATAAGACATTTGTAATTTTGTCGTTGAATGTGATGTGTGTCAATGCAACAAGGGAGAAATAATCAAATCTCTGGGCACACTACAACCGCTTCCGATTCCACCTTCTATTTGGAGGGATATCTCTATGGATTTTATTACAGGCTTACCCAAATCGGGAAATAAATCAGTCATCATGTTGATTGTTCATTTCCTTTCCAAGTATGCTCATTTTTGTACTCTTCAACACCCATTTACAACATTCACGGTGGCTCAACTTTTCATGGATCAGGTCTTCAAGCTTCATGGCATGCCGCATTCTATTGTTTATGATCGTGACCCAACTTCCACCAGCAATTTTTGGCAAGAACTGTTCAAGCTACAAGCCACCCAATTGCATCTCAATACAACCTATCATCCCCAGACTGATGGTCAAACAAAATTTGTCAACAAGTGTTTGGAAACATATTTGAGGTGTTTTGCCTCAGAAAATAAAAATCGGTGGGCTCAATGGTTACCCCTAGCTGAATAGTGGTACAACACTTCATACCATACAGCTACACGCATGATTCCTTTTGAAGCGGTAGATGGACAAAATCCACCTTTAGTTCTCTCATACTTATCGGGTGTCTCGAAGGTCCAGGTGGTTGACCAAATGCTTACTGCTCGCGAGGCTATTCTCCGTACCCTCAAAGAGAGTTTTTTCATGGCACATAATCGCATGAAGCAACAAGCAGATCAAGGTTGCTTTGAACGTCAATTTGCAAAAGGGGGTCAAGTGTTTCTTCGACTTTAACCTTACAAGAAAAATTCCCTCAAGGTCGAGCATTGTCAGAAGCTAATGCCCAAGTTTTATGGTCCTTATACCATTCTCAATCATGTGGGACAGGTGGCATATCAGTTAGCTTTGCCCAGTCATTCTAAGCTACATCTTGTTTTTCATGTTTCATGCTTAAAGAAGGTGACTGGAACTAAGTGCCAACTTCAAACCAACCTTCCTGAGTTAGACGAAGAAGGATCCATTTGGCTACAACCACAAGCAGTTTTGGACCAGCGTGAGTGTCACCTGTGTCAGAGAACCATCAAGGAAGTGTTACTCCAGTGGAAAGATACAACTCCAACGGATGCCACTTGGGAACCAACTACCATTATCAAACCTTGAGGACAAGGTTTCTTTTAAGGGGGAGGACATGTTAGGGTTCTAACTCGCACATAGGTAGAACAATATATTCGGATGTAATAAAGTTCAATATTAATAAGGCCTTCCAATAAAATAGAATAAGTCGAATATAAGAAGACCTAATAGAAGATTTTGCTTCTAGAAGGATCTTCTTATAGGTGCTTCTTTTCATAGACATATTTAGTATAAATAGGAGTCGAGGGTATGAGAACCCTAGCTTGAATATTATTGTAATAGATCTCTGCTCGACTGGAGGTTGCCCCCTCGAAGAGGCCCATGAGCATTTCTCTCATAATCAAAGTGTTATTTCTGTTGTTATTCTTATATAATTGCAATGTTATTGTGGTGATTGTTTTGCTTATATTGTTGTTATTCTTCCATTTCTAGCATTTTATTTATGTTCTGCATACTTTTTATATCTGGTATATTACATTGTGGCTGCAACCAAATGGATCCTTCTTCATCCAACTCAAAAAAACTAGTTTGATTTTGGACCTTTGTTTGAATCACGTTCTTTAAGAAAGAGACATGAAAAACAAGATGGAGCTTAGAATGACTAAGAAAAGATAATTGATAGGCCACATGTCCTACGCACTTAAGAATTGTATAAGGACCATAAAATTTGGGCTTTATCTTTTGACAATGGTCAGACTTGAGTGAAGTATGCTTATAAGGTTTTAGTTGAAGAAACACATGGTCCCCTTTAGTAAATTGATGTTCTAAGCGACCTTGATCTGCTTGTTTCTTCATGCAATTCTTATCCATAACCAAATTCTCTTTGAGGGTACAGAGAATAGCCACTTAAACTATAAGAGTTTGGTCAAATTCCTGGAACTTCGAGACACTAGGAATGTATGAGAGAACTTATGGAAAATTTTGTCCATATACCGCTTCAAAAGGAATCATGCAAGTAGTGCTATGGTAAGAAGTGGTATACCACCATTCAATGAGGTGTAACCATTGAGCCCACTGATTTTACCTCTCAAATGAAAAACACCTCAAATATGTTTCCAAACAATTGTTGACAACTTTAGTTTGACCATTAGTATATGGATGATATGATGTGCTGAGATGCAATTAGGTGCCCTATAGCCTGAACGATTCTTGCCAAACATTTCTAGTGAAAGTGGGATCCTAGATAGAGATAATGGAATGAGGCATGCCATGAAGTTTGAACATTTGATCCATGGAAAGTTGAGCCACTGTGGATGCAATGATTGGGTGTTGAAGAGAACATCAATGAACATATTTGGAAAGATTATCGGTGACCACCATGATGACATATTTATTGCCCGATTTAGGTAATCCAACAATGAAATCCATAGAAATATCCCTCCAAGTAGTGGGTGGAATTGGAAGTGGTTGTAGTGTGCCTAGGGCTTTGATTGTTTTCCCCTTGTTGCTTTGAAAAACATCACACTCTTCCACAAAGTTGTGGACATCCTACTTCATACCATTCCAGAAAAAAAGAACATTAGATCCTGTCATAGGTTTTGTTAAACCCAGAATGCCCAATTGTGGGTGTAGCAAGAAGCTCGGAAAGAACTGTGGATTTAAGTTGTGGTTGTTTTCTTAAATACATACAAACTTTGTAGTGAAGCTCTTCATTGTGCCAATAGTACTCTAAAGAAACTAGAGAATTTTCTTGCAATTGTTGGATTAGATGCAACAGTTTGGGATCTTGCAGCTATTCTTGGTGAATAGCTTGGAGCTAATCTGGTACAATGAAAGATAGAGAAAAGAGGGACCTTTCATATTCATATTTCCTTGAAAGAGACTCTGCAACCACATTGTATTTTCCTTTCTTTTAAATGATCTCATAATAATATCCAAATAGCTTAGTCACCCTTTATTGTTGCTCCGGGGATGAAATTCATTTCTCCAAAAAATACTTGAGGCTTTGATGATATTTCTTAATTTAGAAGTGTTTCCCCAATAGATAAGGATGCCAGAGATCTATTTCATGCAAAATGGTTGTCATTTCCTTTTCATATATTTGTTGGCCCAAATGGAACTCCAACACTTTTTTGTTAGTGAATGCCAATGGTCGACCATGTTGCATAAGGATTGTGCCAATTCTTTTCCCTGAAGCATCACATTCCAAGACAAAGGTATTTGTGAAGTCAGGAAGGGATAGGAAAGGAGTAGGGAACATAGCCTATTTCAAGGCTTGGAAGGAATGATCAGTTGTGGGATTCCAAATAAAAAAATTCATTTTAAAGAGAATAGTGATCTTGGATTACTGAGAGGGGGGTGAATCAGTAATAGAGATTTTTAATCCTTTTTAATCACAGTATGTAAGATTTATTTATATTTATGATCAATATACCATTATCATTCAAAAAGTGTTGAGTAAATAAACCATGAAAAATGAGCAATCATACACATACACAGTACACCAGTATTTTTATGTGGAAACCCAATGCGGGAGAAAACCACAGAATGATTTTTCTTATATATATTTAAGAATTACATTCATTGGAAGCACTAACTTCTTTTTTTATCTAGTTGTGACTGGAAAGAGGCTCTGTCCCTCTATATTTCTAGGCTACAACCTAAGGGAAGCTCCAACTCCCCAATTATTTGGCTACAACAAGAAGGAGGCTACAACCCCTTATGTTATTTGGTTGCAACTGGAAGGTGGCTACAAACACCTATCCTTACTCCATCATGTCACCTTGAAATATAAGTGTCAAATGATGAAACCACTACCACATTGTCAGTGTGATATATAACAATGTAAACATTTACCAACCTGTAACCAACCTGTGCCAGTGACCTGTAACCAACATGTACCTATACTCATCCCGCTTCAACAAAAACTGAATAGGTACATGACCTGTATATACTACAACTTGTGTATGTACGTTCCCTATCTACATTGCAGCTTGCATATGTATGTGGTCTGTCTATACTGCAGCCTGTGTGCACCTTCATAAAACTAGGGTTTTCACCTTTTCTGAAACTTCAAACACTTTGTTGCCTCTGTCACATTACCTTGCAACCTGTCACTTTGTCTTATCTATAGTTGTACCATGTGCATACATCATCTTATATATATCCCTTAACCAATTGCATCTATATATCTAGTCATGTGAAATACATATGTTTATAATCATGAATAATTGCAATAACCCTCACATGGACTAGACATCAAAACATCATTGATATACAGCCTCATAGTACACCAAAAACTTCACAAATACAAGATATCAACCATGTACCATAAAAACCCTCAACCATATACCAAGAAATTACAAGATGTGACTCAACACTAGCAAGATGTACCAATGATAGATATCAAATATACCAACAATGTATTTATGTAGATATAGATTATACAATAAGTTTCATACAACTAATAACCTCTCTAGGGAAAATTCTCAAATCTCCTTAACCATATTTCATGTAGATAACAATATCCAACTACACATAGAAATAAGACATCTTTTGAACATGTAGATAGATCTGTTGTACCTAATCACTAGAGACCTTCCTTGGAGTTTTCTTTCAAACTCTAGAGACTTGACATCTTCATATCCTCAAGTTTTCATGGTTTTTCCCAATTGTACACGATCATTCTTTCTTTATCATGCATATGTATGCACTCTTTTATCTTCCATCCTACATATGTATGCACTTTGTTCCACTGTAGCCTGCATACACCTAAAAAAACAAGGGTTTTTTCAGTATTTCTACAATTTTGAAACTTTCTCTATCAACCCTTCGAGCTACCTCAGACTTTCATAACCTCATATGTATCAATGAGTACCTGCAATAAACCTTACACAATAATAGATATTCAATGTGCTCAATATGTGCTAATATGAGATCCTTTCTCTCTTATTTATACTTCCATGTATCTTCCTCAAGGGGTTACCTTCTAACCAACTTAACCCAACTTCCTTCTTTTAGGGCTAACCCACTTCTAACCACTGATCCACTTAAAACCACTTTATCCACAAATAATAAAATCTCCACTTCTAGTCACAACTAATTTATTTTTAAATTAATTTATTATTGCAACAACTTAACCCATGATTAACTCATAGTTTCACTCACTTTTACTAGTCAACTTCTTCTATAAGTTTCTAGAATAATTTAACTTCTTTGACCTTCTAGATAACTCATGATGGTTCTCCAACTTCACAAGATCATAACTCTCTAACCATGAGGAGTTATATGGCATTCAACATATCACTGGAAATGGCATGACATGTACTATCTATCTAGAATAGTATTACCTGCAAATACATTGGTCTTCATAACTTTATACCTCAAACAATCTTGAGACTCTTAAACATATTGTTGGGGCTACTAGAATTTTCTACCGAACTTGCTTCAAGGGTTGACATTAATGACAACCAACCCAATTAATCAACAAGTAAGAGGCATCACATTTTTTCCATAATTATTAACAAACCTGTGATAATAACCTGTTAAATCAAGAAACCCACACAATCTCTTGAGATTATTGGGACGAGGCCAATCCTTCATAGATTCAATTTTCTTAGGATCCACCCCGACACCATCCTTGCCAACAATATGACCCAATTATTCCACTTCTGAGGCTCCAAAAGCACATTTATATTATTTGAGGAAAAGTTGGTGTTGAGAGAGTAGATGAAGAACTTGATCCACATGGGAAATATGGATTGTCCATGTTTTACTATAGATGATAATATGATCAAATAAAACTAAGACAAAATGATGGATAAAAGGACGAAAGACATGATTCATGAGGCTCTGGAAAGCGGACAGAGAATTACACAAACCAAAGGGCATGACCAAGACCTCATAGTGTCCCTCATGAATTTGAAAAGAAGTCTTAGGAATGGTTGGCTCTTTCATACATATTTGATGGTAGCCAGAACGAAGATTAAGTTTAGTAAATAATTGGGCCCCGCTTAATTCATCCAAAAGATCATCAATGACAGGGAGGGGAAATTTTTCTTTGATGGTAAGTTTGTTGAGGGCATGAAAGTCAGGACACATGCACCAAGATCCTTATTTATTAAGTACCATGACTACAAGATAAGAGTAGGGGATAGTACTAAGATAGATAACACTCGCGTCAAGCAATTATGGAATAATTTTCTCAATTTCATTTTTTTGTGAAAAGGGATGACGATAAGGGTGAACATTGGGAAGAAGGTTGTCAGGTACTAGGGGAATGGAATGATCATGAAAACCATGGGAAGGGGAAAGTCCTTGGTGAGTGGAAAAAACAACTTGATGTTTGGAGAGGATGGCTTGGAGGTCAGGATGCACAAAGGGTGTCTCAGTGGAGTGAATGGAATGGAATTGTAAAATAATGTTAGAATAAACTTTCTTGAGGATCTTTTCCATTCAAAGGGAACTGATGATTTCAAGGGAGACAATGGTGATTCTTTGGAACTTATATTGTTGGCCCTCCTAGATAAATTGCATGGTTAATTCCTTAAAATCCATGAGGATGGAACCAAGAGTCCATAACCATTTTGCACCAAGTACAATGTCGCAACCACACATGTAGATAACACCCATATGATATTTCATGTGGTACTGACCAATTTAGTGACACATGTTTTCGCAACTCCCCCCACATTTCTTGAAACCTCCATTGGCAATCATGATTTGAAATTTGTTGACTGCATGGATATAGCAATTAGTTTCTTGGGCAATGTGGTGGTGAATAAAATTATGGGTGTTTCCACTGTCAATGAGGATGATGACCTTTCGCTGCTTAATGTAACCAATTAGCTTGAGGGTTTGAGGAGAAGAGAATCTAGTGAGAGCATTGAGTGAAATAATTGGTTCAAATTGTGGGGGGTTCGAGGGGGGAGTAATATTAGTTGGCTCTGGTAACTCAACCACAAGGAGGGGCTAGACCACTTCTTATGAAACATCCTCGGATATGGCCATATAAATCTTTTTTTCCTTACATTTGTGCCCCGAAAAGTATTTGTCATCACAATTATAGTAAAGGCTCTTGAGTTGGCGTTCAACCATTTATGCCTTTGTCAATTTATGTATCTTCAATGGAGTGGAAGGAGGGTTCAGAGCGGTGGGTTTAGGGAGGGGAACAAAGGAGGGTTTTCTAAGTTGAGAAGAGACAATTTTTTATGCTTCCTTATATATTTTAGTAGCTTCCACCCAATGTTGAGGTTCATCCATGATGACATGGGCACGAATCGCATCCTTGAACCCATTGATAAATAATTCTCAGAAAAAAAGAATCAGACATTCCCTCCATGTGAAAATGCAAGTGCTCAAAAGTATATGTGCCAAACATTCTGTGCACTCAAAAGAATAAGACATTCCATTCCACTGTGCCATATTTTTTCAACTTGGTCAAATGGCCTAAATGGTGTGTGTTAGTGTCAAAGCGTTCATAAAGATATGCAACAAATTGTGTATGTGCCACATATCCTTGGTGGGAAGTTTTTCTCCATTACCACCATTGCCAACATTTTGGATCTAGATGGAGAACACCATACCTGAGTTTGGAAAACTCATTAGTAATCTCGTACAAATGGAAATAGTGTTTCATTTGAGTGACCCAACCTATGGGATCTGAGCCATCAAATTTTCTTACCTCCACGCGAGGGGGACATAGGTCCCACTGAAGTGGTTGGAAGGAAAATAGGTTGACTAATATGATTCAATACCTTCAAGGTTATAAGGTGTGGAAGAAGAGAATGGATCTAGGGTGGGCTTAAACAAGGTTGTCAAATTGTTCACTATGTCCTGGCATTGCTGACACATGAAGATCGATTGAGTGATGGATGTGGGAAGTGATTCAAGTAGAGCAAGTTGGGAGTTGAGGTTACCAATACTAGAATTAATGGAAGAAATATCAATCTGTGTTTGGTCATTAGATTTGTCCAAGGTGGTGAGATGTTGTTCCCAATCTTGGCTACGAGTGTGGGTCACGGGGATGAGACAGGGAGGAAAGTGGGACCACACAGAAAGGGGTTACTAGTGAATGGTACCACTATGATCAATACAAAAAGAGGAAGTCAATGGGATAGATGTGAAATGTTTATGTTTGGGAAGAATCAGAAAGGCATTCTACTAGATTGATAATTAATAATATGGTTATTAATTATTAAGAAATATTATTAATTATAATATTATTAATGTAATAATATATTTATAATATAAAGTATAAATATATTTAATACCCAAGGGGTGCATCTCTTCATGGATGGTCACCATGGTCACCATATGTTCTTTATATATAGAACTCTCATCATTGTAATAAGATGTTCATTCACATACAATATCTTCTCATATAAAAAATTCAACATGGTATCAGAGCGGGATTGGGATTCACTCCCTCATAGGAGGGCCCGGGAAAATGAGCGTAGAGTAAAGTATTGTGATCCAGGTGGATATCGGTGGTCACCCACCTATTCCAACAGGATCAAAACAATTTTCTGTCAACTTACTATTTTTAGTAGTTTTTCGGTTCCTAAACTTCCGGGCTCATTTTGAGGGCTTTAATGAAGGTTTTTCAGGATTGAAATCCTAAATGATAGTCGAAGGCTCTAATTTATCACCCAAAATGAGTCTCCTCTACGACACTTTTTCAATGACTTATTGTGCGCCCAAAACAGAGATCGTATGCCAAAGTTACATCCACGGGAAGTCGATACACCAAGCTACCCAAAACGGGGTCCACAAAACTGTTGGATTTTCATCTTCCGAGATTAGGGTTTTGAATTTTATTTATGATAAAAGGGCATTAGGAGCCTCATTGTAAAATCATCTTCTTGTGAATGCGAGTAGCGGATACATCTCTTCTCAGACATAAGCTGCCACCATTCTAGTGAGTCTTTCACTCTGTATTTTTACAGTCTTTGTACATTTTCGCTCATTAATAGAAAATTGTGTATTACTGTATCTTTGTGTTTATGGTTGCATATCTGATACATTTTTTTTATATTATTGGATATCCAATATATCTCTGTATATTTTTTTATTATATCTCCACTCTCATTTTGTGTTGAAAATAATCTGGATCAGTGGTATCAGAGCAGACTGCCCTTTATTTATTTTTAGTGCATGTCCCCGATGAGGTCCAAGTATATCAAATTCGATCTCGATCTTGTCTCTCTTGAAGAAAATATCTCTCGCATTCCCAAGAAACCCTCCATGGCAGAAGAAAATAAAAATGATAGAGAAGACGATTCTAATAATTTGTTGCTTGAGCAAGATCTTACGCGACAGAGGGACGAAATGATGGAGAAATTTTCCCACATCCTTCAATGCTTGTTGATAAAAATAGACACATATTCATCAAGAAACCACTTTGGAGGCACCTCTCCTTTCAAGGTACAAGTTAATTTTGATATTCCCATATTTGAAGGATAGATGGATGTGGATTCCCTAGAAAAATGGTTAAATCTACTAGAAGGTTATTTCTCTATTCATAATTTCTCTGATAGGGAAACGATCACCTTCCCACTCCTAAAGGATCTCCCCCATGTAAAACATTGGTGAGAAACTTACTTGGAGAAAAATTCCATTAATTCTTGAATATATGGGGCCGAGCCCACTTGGGATTTTTTTGTGGATGCGGTAAAGGAGCAGTATTACTCTGTTGGAAACTATGAGGACCAGTACATGAGATGGACCACATTGTGGCAAGATAGGGGCCGATTGGTTCTAGATTTCACCAATACCTTCCATACCTTGCGCACCAAGATGGGTATCAAAGACTACAAATGACACTTGGTTCTACAATATCGTGGAGCTCTACACAGATACATCCAAATTGAAATGGATTTTCTTGACATCTCATCACTCGGTGTTGCTTATCGATATGTTGTTAAAATTGAGAAGAACTTTAAGCACCATAACAAATAAGAGTTTGGGTATGCAAATCTGCAACAACCAAAGTATGATAAAGATGGACCTAACAAACTAGCTCCCAAAAACCAGTCCAAGCTAGACAAAAAGAAGGGTCACGAAAAGACAAAGAAGGACACCGAAAAATGTTGTGATTTCCACAAAATCCCCTAGAAAAAAACCGATGAATGTCCCTCAAAAAATTCATTGGTGGTCGATATCAAAGACAAGGAGCCAAACCCTGATCTAGAATCTAATTCAGAAAATAATGGTAGAAGACAGATCATCGACGCATACCCCACTACTATTGTCGTGACCGCAACAATTCAATCAGAAGAGACAATAGATCCTGAAGAGGGGGAGCATCTTTTTCATTCACAGATGTGGGTGAAGGGGACCCTGCTACATTTTATTGTTGATATCAGAAGCCAAAAGAACCTCATCTCAACAAAGGTCATCAAACAGTTGGGATTGTCGACAACACCACACTTGCAACCATACAACATCGGGTGGCTTCTCCAGGGACGAGATATTTGTGTCAGCGAATAGTGTCAATTGTCATAGTACATCCAACCCTTAAAGGATGAGTTATTATGTGTTGTTGCCCCAATGTATGTCTGTGATGTTCTCTTGGGCCAACCATATATCTGGAAGCGCCATGAGATCTATGAGTCTCAACCCCATAGTTTCATTGTTACTATGGGGGGTCATCTCTATAGGATACCAGAGGTATTTCCAACTACTATCCCACCTAAACAATGCCACAAGGTAGTATTTCAAACTACAAAATTCAGCTTCTTCACAATATTTCAAAAGGTGAACGAAAGGGTATTGCAACCACTACAACCTCGACCCAAGCACCTTCTATCCAGCAGAAGCGGGTCGAAAAGATTGCAACAAAGCACAAATATTCCTTCTGCACACAGTCATCTCATATATCCCAATTGGTTGAATAGATTCAAATCTTCCAACAACAGGTTCGTGACAACCTTCCACAAACCAAGCAATGCAATGTCTCCAACAAGGCAAGCAACTCACCAAGCTTCAGAGTCAACAATTTCTTTCCCCTCTCCCTCGGGAAATAAATGCAATGGAGACCATTTCTTCCTAAGGAGGGAGGATTGATCCAGGTGGATATCAGTGGCCACCCACCAATTCCAACTTGCTCAAAACAATTTTCTTGCAACTTACTATTTTTAGCACCTTTTCGGTTCCTAAATTTTTGGGGCCATTTTGAGGGCCTAAATGAAGGTTTTTCAGGATCGATCTCCTTGATGATAGTTGAAGTCTCTTATTGATCCCCTAAAATGAGTCTCCTCTATGACACCTCTCCAACGATCTATCGTGCACCCCAAACAGAGGTCATATGCCAAAGTTATGCCCCTGAGAAGTCGATACACCAAGCTACCTAAAATGGGGTCCACAAAACTGTTGGATTTTCATCTTCTAGGGTTAGGGTTTTGAATTTTATTTATGATAAAAATTCCTTTGGAGCCTCATTGTAAAATCATATTCATTTGAATGCAAGTAGCAGACACATCTCTTCTCATAGATAATTTTCCACTATTCTAGCAAGTCTTTCACTCGGTATTTTTACAGTCTTTGTACATTTTCGTTCATTAATAGAAAATTGTGTATTACCTGTATATATGTGTTTATGGTTTCATCTCTGATACATTTTAGTTATTGTTCTTCTACTTATATATGTAATATAATGCACTCATTAATTATCAATCTAGGATTCGTAATCAAAAGAGTTACAAGACACCAGTAAGGAAGGTAATTCTAATGTCATGAGTATAGAACTATTCTAGATTATGCATGCTGGAAACAAAACAAACTAGCAAATCAAAATACACTTTGGTTGTCTTTCATAGAGAATCTATCTACTCCATTATGGAACATGCAAGTATGAGATGGAGTTCTTTTGATAGATCAACTCTGCTATCTGACCCAAAAAACTAACTATGCAATCACACTTCTGAAAGGGAAATCACACATCAATCATCAAGGCATAGCATGGGTAGTTCAATAGTCAATATACTGAGTATGTTGTGGTTCACAATGCATTGTTTTGAACTTCACTAGTTCTCCTTCAAATATGTCTGACTACTGCTGCCAACATTTATGTCCATGAAACAAAATTAAATTCATAAAAGCAGAAACAGAGCATATGCAAAAATATCTCTAAACAATTGAAACCTAAGCTGAACTATACTACTATCATCTGAAAAGATCAAAGCTTCAACTAGTCTAACATTTATACTATTGAAAACAACCACTAACACTAATCTATAAGGATGTTGACCTTTGTTGGGCGGTGGGCCCTTGCTGCTTCAACAGGTCAGCGACTGGAGTCTACAGTAAGATTTCTTTCAATCCACACATTCCTCTTACTTAAATTTCAAAACATAGAATTAAACTATGCTAACAACTCAAATCACATTCATTCATAAATGATCATGACCTGGAAATAATTGACATCCTTCTATTAAAATTAAACTCAAAATCTGTTCTGAAATATGTAACATTGCTTCACATATTGTGTTATTCTAACTCTCTACTACCTCCACCATCCTTGCCATGACTATCTAAACAGTCTTAGTCATGAAACACAAGGAGGTGAAATCTTTAGAAAATCAGTCAATTGTCAAATTTATATATTCGTTTACATATTTTAAGCTTCATCCTCATGACACGAAGTGTATGAGGATGAAGCAATAAACAAACAATCTTATCATAACCTTGCTAGAGCTTTAATGATTCAACAAACATCCAACAATTATCTTTGGTACAATCTGGGGCTAAACTTGGTATATTTTGCTTCCTATATTGGTACCGGATCGTGACAGGTGAGATTCGGTAAATGGTATCGGATCAGAATAGTATGAAAGTGGTTGGTACCAAACTAGAACATTCTGGGGCCGTTTCTACCGGATCGCAATAGTGGATGGTTCGGTACTGAATATGAATGGAAGGTACGTTTGGTACCGGATTTGGACAGTGGCAATCTGGCGCATAAGTACCAGATAGCTAAGATGGTACAAAAAGGTTGGACTTATCTAAAGGTCAAAGGTTACACATGGAAAATTAAAACATTAGTACATGAAACATTTAGTCTCCTATCTCAATAAACCACAAAAATACATGAATTAATTATACTTTACCTTATGACCTCATCAATGGCTAATGGTAGTGTTCTTTGTCATTTATCCAAGCTTAGGTAAGCCAAAATGGTATAGATGAGGAGTATAATACGGTAGTGGGGATGTCAATTTAGAGGCTCAACATTCCCCCATGCCAAAACCATTGCAAGTCCTCATGCAACTAAAACAAACCCAAAATTTGAGACTCCATTCTTTACTTATATGGATCAATGATGTTGATGGTTGAGGCTTCTTCTTTCAGCTCCCTTTTTATGACGCTATGTACTGTAAAAGTCTTAGTACCTTCTTGAGATTATTATAAGTCTCTTCATGGTCATCTTGAAGTTGTTGGTTGGTTGCCTTCAGTTGCTCATTCTCATTTTTGATATACCTGTCCAATAGTTGGTATTCCTTCACTTCTTGTTTGAGTTCCTGGTTTTGTTTTTGCAGCTCCCCAATCTTTTTCTTCATATGTGCTTTTTTTAAGGTCCTTGTTGACTCCATTGTTTATGGCTGGATGTATTATCTTTCCTCCACTTCCTCCCTCATCCCACATAAAGTAATATTGACTTGTTCCTTGGTCAAGCTAGGGATGTCATCCTAGACTGATAGATCTTCACAAAGGGAGGTAAGATCTATTGGATCTTCATGTGTATGAGGACTGGCAACTACTTTTCCTTTGTTTTCCATGCTCTGTGTGGTTCTTTTACAAGGGGGTACTGGATTAGGGGTGCTCACAGGCTTCCTTTTCTTCTTTTTTGTTTGTGGAATGGTTACAGGGGATTGTTCTATAGACTGTTCACTTTTATTTTTTGATCTATTCTTCTATTTCCTCACAATTTTTGTCTTATGACCCTTCTCCTCAAGTGCTACTATTGAAGTCTCCTCTACTAATTTGGTTTTACCTTCTGATTTTTGACTTTTAAAAAACTTATTGACTGTGGAAGAGGGACCTGCTTGTTTTCTAGCTTTATTGTTTTGGCTCACTTTTCTGGATGATGATGGAGTTACCTTATCTTTCTTGCCCTTTTTCTTTTGAGGTTCCTTATCTTTCTCTAGAGCAAGATGGGCTTCCTCTACAGGTTTGTTTTCTATGGGAAGGTTTTGAGTGATGAGGATTTTCTAGCTAATCCTTTGCTTCCTGATTTCATGTAAAACTAACATCTTAATAAGACCTTGATGGTAAATACTAGTCTTCTCAGTTTTTTATAGGGATTTGACACCTTTTACCATCTTGTTCAGACTCATCCATAAAAAATATGGGAAATCAATTTCAAGGCCTCCTTCAAAGTGTAATAGAAGCCTAAGATGATATATGAAGGTTACAACATACCTTCCCTCACAAGTAAGGAATCGTTGAAGACTAGCAAGCATTGGATGATATTCTTCCTTGATATAGTTCCTAGGAATCCCCTTTTTTCAATTAGGGTGTTGATGGTCTTCTTTCAAAAATCATTGGCACATTTCCTTATTGATTCCTACTCCTTTGAAATACTTGGCTCCTCTATTAGGTAATTCCGTGGCTTCCCTTAAGGTTGCTTCATTGATTTTTAGATGTAGATTGCGATGTGCACAATCTCCCCATCGTAACCCTGAATAAATGCGTGATATACCTTCTCATGAAAGCCTATGAATTTCTCCAAAAATGGCATCCATCTCACTCTAGCATACTTCTCTCTACACAGTTGGAACTCCTCGGTCTCTCCATAAATTTGGAAGACTGGTTCATGTCTACTTACAACCATCTTTAGAAATTGTGAGAAAAACATCGGGCTGTAGCGCAAGGATTTAGTCAGCTGATGAGGGTAAGGGTTTGGTACCGGAGATCGGAGGGAGGAGTAAGCTCGGAACTAGAGAAAAGTTGGTAATGACAAAACAACTATGGTGATGGTGTCACTAATTCAGATGGTGAGTCTAAGTAAAGATGTCATAAAGGAAAATTAACACAAGATGAGACTCATCTGGATGGCTTCGCCACCTAGATAAGCCATTTCATTTATGCCCATTAGTGCAATGATGGGGACAAAACGTTGGGTGTCGAAGCATCATTTTTGTTTGGGATAGGTGATTGAACTTATGAGCGGTGAATTTGATGTTGAATAGAGGCTCATGACATGAGATACGCTCATGATTGCTTAAGGACGAAGCACGTTCGTGGCTCATCGTTACTAGACATGCTCCATATTCACACTTTTGATGTGATTTTTCCTTCAATCATTTTCAAGCGCTTATGTGATAAGAGGATTGATTAAGTTTAGGCATATGGGTATGAGGGAAGTGATAGTTAGGTGCATGGTTTTAATATTAAGGTCATAAGGTCTAGTATACTTTTTCATACCTCTTGTAGTTTTATAAGCAAAGGAAAATAAATAATACCATGTTACCTTTGTTTTTACCATTGTATAATCAATACCCATAGCATATGTGACTGCCTTTGTATTTGAAACTTGAAGATTGTCAGAGTTCATCTTTTTAGGCTGGAGTTTTCTGGAAGCTTGGTACTGGAATTTCCTGTACTTCATGAAACTTCTTTATTTTGTGCTTATCTTCTTTTGTGTCTGGTTCTGTAGGGTTGTAGGGTGAACATGTTGGTTTCTGAAGATGAGATGTGAGTCTGAAAAAGAGTTCTGAAGGAGCTCTTTGACCCTCCCCCATGCCTAGGATGTTTCATATCCTTATGAAAGAAGAATCAACACTCTGTATCATAATGGAGAAAAGATGATAAGAGAAAAGAAACCAAATCAAATTCCATAAAGAACATTTATCACCTAGCATATGATCACATGCCTAAAACATTGAAATTGCCTTTCTTTTGATGACTTATTAACAAGGGTAGCATTCAATAGTGAAAACAGGGAGGTTTTTACCAGAAGAACAGATCCAACCTAAATTTCTTCAGAGATTTACTATCATTAGATGTTATGGATAAATTTCATAGTATAAGTAGATTAGACTCCCTAGTTAGGGCTCCACTCTTAAGAAGTTTCCTTCTTAGGTAATGTAGTCTTTAGATGTAATATCGCTAAAGTTGACTTAGGGTAATTCTCAAATGGACATTTTCTTGTAGTAATTGACTTGTCTGTTAATCTGGAGTTTATATCTCATAAATGTCAACAATGACCTTCGCTTGCAGAGTTCATTTTTTTAGATGACAAAAGTGAATTTTTCAATCAGACAAGTATAAATGAGACATTTCTCAACCAAAACCCACTGACAACAAGCCTGTTCAGTACTCCAGTGGGGTAGTTGTGATAATTAGTAAGAGACATCCCTTCCCTAGGCAGAATGCCCCATTTCCAACAGTCATGTTCAATACCTTGATGGGTTTGCCTAGTCATACCACAGACCAGTACTCACTGCCAACAGACCTGTTCAGTATCCCGGCGGGTTAGTCTCTTAAACCCTTTTTCTATCAGAGGCTTCTTTTCCATAGTCACCTATTTCGATTTTATTAAATATTTATTTTGCATGGTGACAGGGGAGGCTCATCTGAAAAAAAAATTACAGGCTGGGATGGTACTGGGTTGGAAGGTATATTCTCTTATTTGGATGTCTTTAAAGATTTGTCTGAAGGAAAAATAAACTTATGTATTGCACATTAGATCCATATGTATAATTTTGTTTGAGTTTGTCCATAAGAGAATGACCTAAAGTTACCTTAGGGTATTGATACATCCTCTTCCATAAAACTTTTCCTAGTGTGCCCATGACAGAGAGTGTTCATATACTCATATGTTACTCATTAGAAAAGATAATCCAATGAATACTATTGAAGTCTAGTTAGGGTGAGATAGTTACTTGTAGGCTAATATAGTTTTTATCCCTTTAATCATGCTGAAATACTGCATAAAGGCAACCTCTAGACTTTAAAGCAGATTAAGCATGGTTCTTTTAACAATCATAGGTAAAGATTATGTCTTCTTTGTCAAGCAACAGAACCAAAAGAAATTAAAATACTTCCTTTTAGCTATCAACAAAACCAAAAGAAATTAAAAATTCTTCCCTTTTAGCAACAGAACCAAAAGAAATTAAAGATACTTCCCTTTAGTCAGCAACAGAACCAAAATAAATTATTGCTTCATAAGGGTTTCCATTTGATGCTTCATTCGACTTCTTGGTTCTAGATTAAGTGGTTGTTGCATGGATTCATACTTCATATACCGTATAAGGATAGACTTCTGGTACCAGACTAGCACAAGATTGTTGGTACTGGACCAGAACATGATTTTTGGTACCGGAGTAGAACAGAGTATTGTTGATGCCTACAAACTAATGTTTATCAATTTCTTGAAGGATCAAATAAATTATAGAAATATACTTGCGAAAGTAAAAAAAAAAGGAGGTAATAACCCCTTGTAACCTTCAGCTTATTAACAAAACACAATCCACACCTATGTACAAAATTTAAAAAATAAATAAATCAATCAATCATTGTGGATCAGTAGGAAGGTCTTCTTCCTTACTGGTCACCTGCAGATATGAATTTTGTAGTATACGAGTCAAAAATTCCTCTTTTGATAGGGGTTTGTTATAAATTCTCAATCGGTGACCATTCACAAGTAGTGGTGTCTGTTGTTCGTCAATTGTCTTTATCCTGATTGAACCATTGTCATAGATAGTGTCAATTTCATAAGGTCCCATCCAAAAAGTAGTTAACTTACCTTTGAAGTTCTTGAATTTGCTGTCATACAACAGGGCCCAATCTCCTTGTTGAATTTTTTTCTTTTTGAGATACTTGTCATGCCATTTTGTTCTTTGCTCTTGAATGAGGGTGGTTCTTTGAAGTGCTTCCTGCCTGATTTCGTCCAACTCATTAAGCTGGAAGAGTCTTTGTTGTTGGGCTTCATCAAAGTTCATGCCAACTTGTACTGCAGTCCTGAAGGTTTTGATCTAGAATTCTATGGGGAGAAGTACCTACTTCCCATACACCAACACGTAGGGTGTATGTCCTGTTGTATTCCTCCAGGTGATTCTATAATCCCATAAGGCTTCTAGTAACCTGTCAACCCAGTCCTTGTGGTGTAGTTGTACTGTTTTGGTAAGAATGGACTCAATAACTTTGTTGGTAGATTCTACTTGTCCATTTTCCTATGGATGGTAGGGTGTATATTTCCTATGTTTAATTTGGTACTATTCTGTAACAACTTTGACTAGATTAGAGGTAAATTGAGTTCCCTGATCAGTCAAAATTTATTGAGGTACACCAAATCTAGTAAAGATATCATTAAAAAGAAAATCTACCACTGATTTTTCACTTGCAGCTGGTAAAGCTTTTGCTTCAACCCACTTAGTCACATAGTCAGTACATACAAGTATGTACTTTTTATTTTTAGATGTAGGGTTAATGGGCTATACAAAATCTAATGCCCATTTCTCGAAAGGCTCAATGACTACTTGGGCTTGAAGTGGCATTTGGTCTCGTGCAGTAGGCTTACCCATTCGTTGGCATTCATCACAATTGGATACATAGGTTTTAGCATCTTTGAAAATATGAGGCCAATAATAACCAGATTGTAGAACTTTATAAGCGGTCCTCTTGTCTGTGAAGTGTCCTCCACAAGGACCATCATGACAGGCTTGAAAATATCATGAATTTCATCTTCCCTTATACATCTCCTGATTACCAAATCTGGTCCTGTTTTATAGAGACAATCATTGTGCCACATGTGGTTTGCACTTAGCTGAATTACTTTTTGTTTTTCTCTAGGAGACAATTTCTGAGGCATCTTCCCTGTCACAAGATAGTTAGCTACATCTACATACCAAGGAGTGAATGTAGAAATAACAAACAAATTTTCATTAGGAATGTTATCTTCTACTGGTGCGTTATCTTCCATATGAATCATTCTAGATAAGAAATCAGCCACAAGATTATCCTTACTAGGTCTATCAATAATGTTGATATTGAACTCTTGTAATAATAGTAGCCATCTTGTAACTCTAGGATTTGTTATAGGTTTGTTCATTAAGAATTTGATGGTTGAATGATCAGTGTGTACAAAAGCTTGATATCCTGTAATATAGTGTCTAAATTTATTGATAGCATGGACCACGACTAGCAATTCTTTTTCTGTGACCATATAATTAACTTTAGTTAGAGATAGATTTTTATTGACAAAGTAAATAGCATAAGGCATTTGATTTTCCCTTTGTCCAAGAACTGGCCCAAGGGTTGTGTCTGAGGCATCGGTACAAATATGAAAAGGAAGTGACCAATTTGGTCCTCTTAATATAGGGGTAGTTGACAATTTCGGTTTTAGAATCTCAAAAGATATTTGGCATTCATCATCCCACTTAAATTCAGCTTCTTTAGATAATAACTTGAATAAAGGGGTTGCTAGGATTGTAAAATTCAGAATGAATCTTCTATAGTAGCCAGCATGCCCTAAAAATCTATGAGCTTCCTTTTGTGAGGAAGATATTTTGATTTGTGTGATAATATGAATATTTTCCGAATCAACTTTCATTCCAGAACCAGAGATGTGATGTCCCAAAACAGTACCTTCAGTGAGCATCACCTTTGAATTTTCATTACTTAGGGAAAGATTAGTTTCCTTCCACCTAATCAAGACTTTTTCTAGACTGGTCAAATCCTCCTGGAAGTCTTTTCCATGGACTATAAAGTCATCCATGTAGTCTTCCACGCTATCATTGGTCAAGTCAGAGAAAATGGCTAGGACAACCCTTTGAAAAGTGGGCGGGGCATTGCAAAGTCCAAAAGGAAGAACCCTATAAGCATAGGTTCCCCATGGGCAGGTGAAAGTGGTCTTCTCATGATCTTCGGGTGATAGTTATATTTGGTTATAACCACTAAACCCATCTAGGAACGAAAAATACTTCTTTCCGGACAAGGTATCCAACACCTGATCAATAAATGGTAAGGGAAAATAATCCCTATGGGTGGCTTTATTCAACTCCCTGAAGACTACACATATTCTCCACTTACCATGTTTCTTGGGAACTATGACAAGTGGGGACACCCATTGACTATTTGAAATGGGGTATATGAGGTTGGCTTGAAGGATTTTTTGCAATTCCTCTTTTACAATATCTTTAAGGGTTGGATTCATCCTTCGTTGAGGTTGTCTAACTAGTCTGATTTGGTCATTAGTGTAGATATGATGTGTGCATGTGTTAGTGTGAATGCCTTTCATGTCTGTATAATCCCATGCAAAGGCATCAAATTGTCTTTGAAGCATTTCAATTACTTGTGTTTTTTGTTCTGGTTCCAAACTAGAGTTGATATACAAAGGTTTTCCTAGGCTAATCTCAACAAGTTTAGTACTTTGTTCCTTCTCTGAGGGAGTTGGTGATAAAGTATATAATTGAGTGATATCAGGGTGCCAAGTTTCTTGAAATTCAGAACTGAAAATGTGTGACAACTCTGCAAAATACCTCAGGTATTCAATACAATTTGTATTAGCCAAGATTAAACTTAAGGATTGTTCATCCGATTGTTATGCATTCCTCTTACATGTTCAAGTGTTAACAGGGGTCTGATGCAATATTCTTCTCCATAAGGGTTTTCTAACTAGATAGGTATTTCTTGTGTCGGTTGGGCAGGAGGAAAGAGGACAAGCTTTTGGCTATATGTGCCATTGGATATAGTCATCTCACCAAACCGACAACTGATAAAGGCATTTGTTGTGGCTAGCCAAGGAAGGCCAAGAACCACAGGGTGTCTTGGTTTGGAGGATGATTTAGAGTAGATGACTAGAAAGTCTGCTAGATATTCCCAAGAAGCTAGAGTGACTGTGACATCATATAGACCTCGTGCAGGCCTAATGACTGACTTATTTGCCAACTATATCATAGTTTGGGTTGGTATTAACTGGTTGATTTGGATCTTTTCCATAGTTTCAAAAGGAATTACATTAATTGTTGCACCCAAATCAATGAGTGTGTTTGGTAAAGAAAAACCATTAATTTCAACAGTGACTACTGGGTTCCCATGGTCATTATATTTGTATGGCATTTCAGAAATAAATTCAGAAAATTGCCGCACCACCTGAACAAGGGCAGGTTCCTTCTTCTTCCTTCTTGGTTTCTTAAGGAAAAGATCCTTTATGATTTTGGCATATATGGGGATATCCTTAATGGCTTGCAACAGACGTATTTTTATACATACATTTCGTAATTCATCCTCTATATCTTTGCGCAAGGGTGGGTCAGGTTTCTTCACTAATAGTCTTTCGAGGTAGGGTGGAAGATTAACTTGTTGAGGTACTCATACAGACTGAGAAGTTATTGGAATAGGAGGGGAAGTCTCTTATTCTACAGGGGTGGTTTGAGTGTTTTCTTCCTCAGAATGATTATCATTTTCTTCCTCAATTATTACTCTAGGATTTGATTGATTTATAGTTTTCCCTAATCATAGTTGAATTTCATAGGTGGGAAAGGTTTGAACTTTTGTATTTTTCCTAGGGTGGGTGAGTCAATTATTGGGGTTATGGATTGGTTGGGCAAGGATTTTTTTTGGTCTCAGAGGGTTGTGGGAAGCTTGGTTTTGTGGTTGTTGATTGGCATTTATAGGTACTTGCTGCTTCTGGTTAGGGCTGAAGGGGGTCGTAAATTACTGTTGTATAGGAGGTGGGAGTAAAGATTGCATCTATGGTGGGTTAAATCCAGGTAGTAATTGGGAAATGTTTGCAGGATACTGTGAATATGTAGGGTAAGAGGGATTCCCATACAAAGGCCCCCTCCAACCTTGTTGCCAAGGTTGAGTTTTAGCTTGCTGAGGTGTCCATTGTGGATAGGTCATTGGGGGAGGACCCCATTGTTGTTGTTGATACTATGCATTAGGGTCATAAAATGTATTGGGGTTTTGTGCTCTCCAAGGTCTTCTGGAAGGGTATGATTGTTCTTGTGAGACTCCTCCTCCCCTATACGTGGCTTGTAGTTCAAGAAAATTTGGACACTCAGATGTGGGGTGATCTAGTGTACATAGGCCACAAATTTCTATGACATTTAATGGACATTCTTTCTCACCATGCTTCTTTCGGAATCTAGGATAGAAGATTTCTAAAACAATCTCTTCTTCTTGTTTCTCTTTTAGTTTTAGGGTATCTAACTAGTTACTGATTGTTCTCAAGATGTATGTTTTAAAGTTCTCTAATAAGTTTCCTAACTTAATTCTGGTGACAGTTCCTGATCTTTGACTTGTATTTCTGCTAAGAGAATCTCTTGGTGCTTTGCTTGTTTTATCTTGTCCTCTTGAATATATTCTACAGTAATCTGCAATCTCTGCAAAGGATTTTGGTGCACATCTCCTGAACTTAACAAATTTAAAACTTCTATGCAATCATCTCTAATACCCTTCAAAAATATGGTTCTTACTACAGCTGGGTCTGTGGTGAATAATTTTGATTTCTGGTAGTTGTATAAGAACCTTTCTAAGTCGTCTTCAAGGCTTTCATCTTCTATTTGTTGCATTTAAAAAATGTCATTTTTAGCATTATCCTTACAATAGTCTTGGTATTTCCGTAAAAATATGTCTTTCATCTGATCCCAAGAGTGGATTGTATTTTCTCCTAAGCTCATGAACCATCTTAAGGTTGAATCCTTCATTGTAGTAGGAAAGAGATTAAGTTTTTGGGCATCGTCTGAGTAGTTATAGCTTCTACATAATATGTCAAACTCGAATAAAAATAAGTCTAGATCTTCAGTTGACATACCTCTAAAAGAGGGTAACGATGATAGTGGGATGTTTTTCATGCCGATGTTTCTGGAAATATCCAAGTTTGGAAACCGAAAGGTCTCAATCTCAGTGGTAGCATTTCCTTCTTATTATGCCATTCCACTGATAGATGGTTCAGAAACCGGATTTTGTGTGTCTCCTGAATATTCAGTAGATTCACGTTCCGCCTGCCCCAATGTTGATTCTTCCATTTTAGGTTCTTATTTTGGAGCCTCGCTGGCTCCCCTTGAACTTTCTCCTGGTGGAATTTTTCCTACACCAATGTCAGTTGGATTAGTGGGTTTTTTTTTTTTTGAATCTTTAGAGCTTACAAATCTACCCTTGTTATCTCAATATCTATGCATAAAATAGAAATTTGAATCTTAACTGAATTGAAATCCTAATTCTATCTAGAAGGTAAGAAGGAAACGTAGCTTTGGAGAACCCCACTCTAGTGGCCGCGTGGATCTTCACTCATGTCTTAAACATTTTATCCTCCTCCCTCAAGCAACCTTTAAAATCATTCAAAAACTATGCAAACAATCTAAACTAAAAATCACTTCCTGCCGTTTGCAGCTCCCCGGCAACGGCGCCAAAATGTTGTGCTACTTATATATGTAATATAATGCACTCATTAATTATCAATCTGGGATTCGTAATCAACAGAGCTACAAGACACCAGTAAGGAAGGTAATTCTAATGTCATGAGTATAGAACTATTCTAGATTATGCATGATGGAAACAAAACAAACTAGCAAATCAAAACACACTTTGGTTGTCTTTTACAGAGAGGCTATCTACTCCATTATGTCACATGCAAGTATGAGATGGAGTTCTTTTGATAGATCAACTCTGCTATCTGACCCAAAAAACTAACTATGCAATCACACTTCTGAAAGGGAAATCACACATCAATCATCAAGACATAGCATGGGTAGTTCAATAGTCAATATACTGAGTATGTTGTGGTTCACAATGTGTTGTTATGAACTTCACTAGTTCTCCTTCAAATATGTATGGCTATTTCTACCAACATTTATGTCCATGAAACGAAATTAAATTCATAAAAATAGAAACAAAGCATATGCAAAAAGATCTCTAAGGAATCGAAACCTAAACTGAACTATATTTCTATCATCTAAAAATATCAAAGCTTCAACTAGTCTAACATTTATACTATTGAAATCAACTACTAACACTAATCTATAAGGATGCTGACCTTTGTTGGGAAGTGGGACCTTTCGACTTCAACAAGTCAGTGACTGGAGTCTACAGTAAGCTTTCTTTCAATCCACACATTCCTCTTACTTAAATTTCAAAACATAGAATTAAACCATGCTAACAACTCAACTCACATTCATTCATAAATGATCAAGACCTGGAAATAATTGACATCCTTCTAATAAACATCAACTCAAAATCTATTCTGCAATATGTAACACTGCTTCACATACTGTGTTATGGTAACTCTCTACTACCTCCACCATCCTTTCCATGACTATTTAAACAGTCCTAGTCGTGAAACACAAGGAGGTGAAATATTTAGCAAATCAGTCAATTGTCAAATTTATATATTCGATTACATATTTTAAGCTTCATCCTCATGAAACGAAGTGTATGAGGATGAAGAAATAAACAAACAAGCTTATCATAACCTTGCTAGATCTTTAATGATTCAACAAACATCCAACAATGATCTTTGGTACGATCTGGGGCTAAGCTTGGTATATTATGCTTCCTATATTGGTACTGGATCGTGATAGGTGAGATTCGGTAAATGGTACTGGATCCGAATAGTATGCAAGTGGTTGGTACCAGACTAGAATAGTTTGCAACCATTGGTACCAGATCGCGATAGTGGATGGTTTGGTACCGGATCTGAATGGAAGGTACGCTTGGTACCAAATTCGGACAGTGGAAATCTGGCACATAAGTATCGGATGGCTGAGCTGGTATAGAAAGGCTGGACTCATCTAGAGGTCAAAGGTTACACATGGAAAATTAAAACATTAGTACATGAAACATTTAGTCTCCTAGCTCAATAAACCACAAAAATGCATGAATTAATTATACTTTACCTTATGACCTCATCAATGGCTAATGGTAGTGTTCTTTGTCATTTATCCAAGCTTAGGTAAGCCAAAAAGGTATAGACGAGGAGTATAATAGGGTAGTGGGGATGTCAATTTAGAGGCTCAACAGTTATATTATTGGATATTCGAGATATCTCTGTATATTTATCTATTATAGCTTCGTTATCATTTCATGCCGAAAATAAACTGGATCATCTTGGGAGTGTTAAATTTATGGGGTTGTTGCAATCTCTATGTACAACATATTTAATTTTTACTCCTACCTAAATTATAGAAATAATTTCATAAATTATGGTGGGAAGTAATTTCTAGTAAAAATGTCTAATTACCTAAATATGAGTAATGTAATCCATATTTACTTCTACCTATATTTATGAAAAGAATTGCATGAATTATGGAGGAACAATTTAACAAATTCAAATACTTTGTGGATTGTAATACCCCAAGGACGTGCCCCAGTTGTATTTATAAATTGTAAACATGTTTTGGAGGCTGGTGAGCTGAGTGTTGATAATTTGGTGGGCTTATGTGTTTATTAGGCCGGAGAGCCTAAGTGTTAAAGGCCAAGAGCCTGATTTTGTATATGTAACTATGCATATCATTAATAAAATATAAACATCGATGCGTGCAGATCGACCACGAAGAAAGAGTGATGGGGGACTAAGCTTCGACAAGGCTAGCTGAGGGAAGGGCTAAGCTAGGGGGCTTACCTCTAAAGGAATAATATTTATTATTAACTCTTGAAGGCTAAAGTGGACATGTTGAGTGTTTTTATTCTAAGTCCTAGGACAGGCAACGTGTGCAAAAGGAGACACATGCAGCTCCAGGAAGACAAGTGTCGACCTGGGCGCATGCAGTTAACGATGCAGAAGTTAACCGTGTTGGGGGGTTCACTCCTCATTCATCATCCTCCACCTGAGTTCACTGGGATCTGGGTCGTCTAAACCGTTTTGCCTCTGCGTACGCATTTTCTTACCCAAGCACAGGGAAGGAAATGCTCACGGGAAGATTGTTCATTGTCCAATATTCCATCTGGAGTCTGAACCCGAAACCTCCATGATTGACCTCTGCGTTGATTCCTTGTAACACACCCTAAAACAAGTGGCAAACCCATGGACTGAGCCGTGTCTCCTGTGAAGTTTGAGCACCTTATAAATGTCTGAACCATGATGTGTCTTAGGGTGGAATGTTGTCATTTTTGGATGTTCATACCCAAATTCGTGTTGCTACTATCACCCCTGAGTTTACCGAATTGCTATTGTTGTTGTTGTTATCAACACCTTGCAGGATTTGAGTTGAAACTGGTTGAAGAAGTGGTTTGTCAGGCCCATGGTAGAAGAGGCAGGTTGTCGGGCATGTGAGCAGCTCACTCCAGGTGAGAGAGTTTGCTAGGAAGTGGTTTTCTACTAGAGAATCCAACACCAGCTACGGAGCTCTGATAATTCTTGATCCAACATGTTGCTGAGACCCTGAGAGGGAGGTGAAGCAGTCAATGGGTTGTGTGACAATGAAGGTGTATACTCCTGGGTGGAACATGTATGTGTGGAATGAGATTTAGTGAGTAGTGGGCGTAAGAAGGCTCCTGGAGAGAATCCTTCTAGTTGCATTGTGTACTTTCATGTAACCTCGACCTAGTCTAGGATTCCCTTTCCCTGGGTGGATCTTAGTCCCAACTCAGGGGTGACCCACTACTGAGCATGATGAGTAGCATGGTCTATGGATGGGAGGTTTGTGGAAGGTTTGCACGTAGTTGGTGGTGTAACTCCAATTGAAAAGGTAAGTATCAGTCTGTGTTTAATTTATATGTTATGAATGTCTGTGATCCTTGAATGTTATCATGTGTTCTGTTGCATATATGATATACTGTTAATTCCATTGATTCTGTGTGGTAGCAGTAATTCTGTGATTATTGTGATTAAGTGTTTTAATTCGATTAAAATGAATATATTATATAAGTGAATATTCCACAGTGGTAGCATTACCCGGTCTCTGTGTTGACTGGGGATGCTACAGTTTGGTATCAGAACTAAATGAAGTGTCTGAGTGGTGGCATTGTTTTTCCTGTTGGTGGTCGAGGATGTTACAAATTGGTATCATAGCATGGTTACAACACTGAGCCTGGATGGGCCATGTTACTGGAATTTGAAGAAAAAGTTTCGGAAAGAATTTTTGTCGAAGTAGAAAAAATTTGAGTTCATATCCAAGGTTTCAACACTGATCCTAGATGGGTTGGGTAAGTGGTCATTGGACCCAAGGTTTCAAAAGGAAATTGTGTCTGCGGGACCAATTTCGAACCTCAAAACCTTTATGAGTGCCAAGAAGTTACCTTGGCCATGTTACGAAGCTCGGGAGGAGTAGCGGTGTCATAAAACAATGACAGAAGTGGTATTGGGGCCCAGAGTAATGTGGACCTTAGGATCTGTGTAGGAGAAGGAAAATCCTTCATGACCATAAGATCTGGTAATGTTGTGAGGCAGTTAGCTGTGAATTACTTTGGAAATCCACAAAGTAACAGAGTCTATTTTGCATTGTAGGATCTATTAGGAAGGAAGGGAAATCCCTTACGACTTTCAGATCTGGGGAAGGTGCAGAGGAGTTAAACTGGAATCCCTTCGGACTTCACGACTTCAATGAAGTCTAATGCTAGAAACAAGAGAAGGGTCGAAGCTCGAAGCTCCGAAGTGGATCTACACCATAGATTTGGAGAGGAGAGCTCGATCCTTGGATCAAGACAATGTTAAAATGTCAAACACAGTAGTGAAGGGCGAAAGCTCTCGAAGAGCCGAAGTTGTGAGTCATGATGATGCCACTTATATTGAAGCAGACACATGGGTTGTGTGCCACGTATAAGTGGGTTCTGAACCCGTGGAAGATTTAAATTCCATATGGAATGTGACATGAACACATGGGTTGTGTGCCACCTATAAGTGGGTTCCGAACCTGTGGAAGATTGAAATGCCATATGGAACGTGACGTGTGACACCCATCTGATTGGGACACAATCCAGCCGCTAGTATTCCATCGTGTGGCATTCTGAATGAGCATGGTTAGTGGGACCCAAGGTTACATAATGAATTTAAAGGTTGGAGGACCCACACTAGCATTGATCATGATACATCAAGATCGACGGCTAGGAGGCATTGCGGGGATCCAAGTTGCACAGGACTTAATTCTCCAAGGCGGTCCCGCAATCCAAACCCCAGTTTCACCGAGGGGTTACGTGCAAGTGTCAAAATAATTTCCGGATGAAAGCAGGGTTACTCTAAACCACCATTCCATGCCCCTGCAAGTGGAAAAAATTAAGTGATGTTACATAATGAAGTCACCAAAGGTGATTGAGAATGTTCAGAGATTAATGGTTTGGGATGCATGGATGTGAAATCCTACGAAATCTCAAAGCTTCAAAGTTTTAGAACTCAGACGCCTGAAGTTCCATAGTGAGTGTCAACGGTCGGATGTTGAGTAGACATGGACAACTAATCCACCCTACTTTGCAAGTTCAGTAATCTGAACTCCGAGAGATTGTTGTGTGGTGCTTTGAAATCTTCTGAAGCTGAAGGCCTGAAGGGCCAGGTAAGCATCTAGTGATCTAGCGCTTGGTCATGGCTATGATCACATGGATTGGGGACTGAGAGAAAGGATCTAGTGCTCGAAAATGATTAAATATCAGATAAGATCTTGAAAAGAAAATGAAATTTGAACATTTTCTTAAATCATATTGGTTTGAATGCGTAAACTTGTGAAGTATTGATTAAGTTTCAATTGTTTTTCTTCTTTGAGTTTTCAAGTGCAAGTAGTGCACATTTTCTGCAAGGAATGCGTTGACAGAGGTAAGTTAACCTCAGAGAATCGCAGGAGAGATATCATTGAACATTCATCAGCATAAGTGCAAGGAGTGCACAGGAAGAACTATGTGTTAAGTTCAGGGAGCGATAGAGTCACTGAGAACTCTGTAGGGCTCTATCAGGTGGGCATTGAGCAAGTGCAAGTGTGCACATAGAAAACTCTTTGTTGAGTTCAGGGAGTAGATTATCATAGGAATATACTCATAGAGTTGTTGAACACTCTATAGAAAACTCTCAACAAGGTGTGCTTTGAGAAGAAGGTTGTGAGGAGGGCACAAAGTTTTCCTTTGAAAGGAGACAGAAGGGTCGAGACCGTTAGGAAACTGAGTAAACCAAAAATCTTAGAAGAGATAATGCAAGAAGTGTATGGCAGACAGACTCATTCTAAGCCCTAAAGCTCAGAAGAGATAACTCTTACAAGAGAAAAGACGAGATCCAGGAGGTAGACTCGTAGGAGAAAGGTCAAAGGTCAAAGCCTTTGAACACTGAAAAAATCTTCCAAGGTGGAAGAAGTCAAAAGCTCAAGAGGAGGAGAGACAAAAACTGTCATATCGATTTTGGGGAGGAGGCTAGACTATTAGATCAGCTTCCAGCAAAACAAAAGAAGCACATAGGAGAGGAATGGATCCCATCAATTAGGTCTGAGCATGAAGGACCAACAACCATTGGATCCGGAGGTAAGTGCATGAGACTTAACCCTTGTGTGCACATGAGAAGTGGACTTCTCAAAGTCCCGAAGTGATTTGGGGCCATCCATCGTCAAGGAGGACAGGTGGCGTAAGATCCACCACTTTAGAAGCTTTTGGACAAGGAGGAGGAGAAACAACTGAAGTAAATATTGGTCGTTGATCTAAAATTTGACCTGTGGTTCCATATCTGGAACTCCGAGTATGGAGAACTCCAAAGGAAAGAAGGGGATGAAAGCACTGAAGTCCTGAAGAAGATATTGATCATTGATCGAGGAGGATGTCGAAGGACCGTTAATCTAGTCTTGGTTGGAAAGAGCCAAGTTCCAAAGAGAATTAGGGTCGTTGATTTGGAGACGACGTGTGGCAGAAGATCTGTCACTCTGGGGAAATTCACTACGAATATTTGTGTGTGTGGAGATGTGATCAATCTCGAAGGCCGGAGAGTCGAAGTTCATCAAAATTTTCCAATTGTTGAGGATAGGTGTCAATAGATCTTCCACTTTGGAAGATTTTCATACGGGGAAAAGCAGATAGTTGAGAGTTGAAACTCCCGAAGGTCGGAAGGCTGAAATCAACCGTAGTTGTTGATTTGGAAGGGAACTACATGTCGACATATCATGTATATCTGAGATCGTGTGTGGAAGGAGGAAATAAGGTAGAAAAGGGAGGATAGATAGAAATCCTTGATCGTGGATCATCACCAAGGGATTGGAAATCGACAGACAAGTTGGATTGCGGGGCCAGAACTTGCTCAGATGTGAAAAATCTGAGAGTGGGCCACAATTTATACCATGGTTTTAACAAAGTGATGTGTGGTATTTGGAGGTGAATTGCAGGGTGAAAAGAAGTTTCGCCTAAAACCACTCTTACCCATGCCCGCAATCACAATTTTCCATGATGTTATAGCTCAGAGTCATATGAAGGAAAGGACTTCTGAAAAAGGGGCTAGCGCCTAAAACTTGGAGTTTTGGAAGCATGCAGGAATAATCTCACGGGTCTGTCAAGACATGTGCCTAAAGGAGAAAAGGGGCTTGGGTATAATTTTTTTGGGTTCAATCACGAGCCTGAAGAGTCAATTCAACTCAGAAGATTGAAAGATCCTTTGACCAGGAGGTCAGCAAACCCTGCTGAGATAGGGGCACTGTGTCAAAAGTGCTCAGGGAAGAAATAGTCATGTACAATGACTACAATGAGAGAACAAGAAGATTTAGGAATCTAGGAAGAATTGTAGATTTCTGGGATCAACAAGGATAAATTTTACAGGGAGAAACAAGTTATTGCAATTTTTATGGCAGCAACTTTGTTACAGCTTGTTGGGTCAGCCAGAGGAAAGAATTCTTGCATGTTTTCAAGTGTTGTCGGTGATGTTGTTGCATAAGGAGGGAAGCAATAGAGAGCTGGAGTGTTGGTTATAAGTTTGATAAAAGAAGCATGAAATCTTCTACTTCCATCAGACTTTCAGGTAGTATAAAATTTATTAATGACAATCATGCAGGTATGAGCCCTTATTACTCTTGTTGCATAATTGTTGAAAGGAAATTTAGGTAATAATTTCCTCAGCCAGATTTATTTTATAAATTCATGTAATTATATTATTGAATGCATACCACTGGATGTGGTAAAGGTTGGAAGCTTGTATTAATTCAAGTCTTTTTAGTTGTTGAATGCACACACTGACCTAGTAGAATGTCATGTTAATTTGGTTGTGGGGTAACAACCAAATATTTAAAAGATAATAACTTGTTTTAGGAATGAATGCCAGTAAGATAGTCATGTATGAGACCATGACCTGGTTGGATATGTCAAGCTGTGGATATGGAAAGGTTATGAGCCACATAGGTACTAAAATATTCCTACTTTTAAATAAAACTTGGACTGCAACCTTTTTGCTAACACTAATGAAAACCACAAAATTATATTATTGGTGTAGTGTTCGGGTCGAAAAGGAAGGCACCCAATTAATTGGGAAGACAATAGGAAGCGTGTGGAGAATATGTCAACACATTGGCTAGAATTCCAACTCATGGATGGTGAGATACATGATAGAGATGAAGAACATTATGTAATTCAATGCAAGGTGCACTGAATAAGTATGGATTGAGAATTGCACTCATGCATAGTAAGTGATATAATTGTATACTAAATGCATTGATTGAATGAGTTTTGTAAGTACATGCATATATATTATTGCATAGAAATAATTGTTACTAACAATTGAAATGTTGTGAACTCGTGAAGCTGAGGATATTTCAGGATTTGCTAGACATTGCAACAGGAAAGTTTCAATTCAAGTAGTCACATGAGCATTGACTACAGGAAGTTTTCTTGTTCATAAAAATAAGTAATGAACTTACAGATAATACTGTGAACATGCATACACATAGAATGATGAGTCATTCTAGTTTATTAAATTGTTGAGTAATTGTGACTAAATTGCTAGGTGAAGGAAATTCTAAGATCACTGCATAATATTATGTACATGTTACAATTGAATATGATGTACAACAAATACTGACAATTTGTTGGTTGTATGCAAGATGAAGCATTACAGGAAAAATGGTATGCAGTTTGGTACCTGTGGAAAACCACAAGGATGGCTTCATTCATAATATGGCAACAACCAAGATGAATTATGAAATAGAATTTCATGTTTTGGGGAAAAATTTGAATTCCCTTTTGAACTAGTTGGAGTTCCTAAAATGAATTCTTTTATGTTTTATCATGATAACTGCATGTGGGTGATGCAAATGAGATGATGTTGATTATAGTTAGAATGTTAACTACAAAGAGTATCTCGGGGAAGATGTCGATTGGATACCTCTGAGGTTAATTGGAACTCCTCGAGCCACGATGCTCTAAGACTTCCGGTCCTACCTGTTGTTGAAGCCTAAGGAAAGGGAGGTGTAATAGTCGATGGACTCTATGACAGTGAAGGTGCACACTCTTGGGGTGGGACAGGCATGTGGGGAAGGAGAGACCATTGGTTGGAGTGTTGTTGGGATTGGGTACCTTTGTCTAGACCATGTTGATATGGAGGTCTTCTCAATCAAAAGATAAGTACAATTCTCTATTATTGTATGTTGTGTATCTTGTATGTAGGTTATAATGTTATTAGAATTGCTTGTATATACATATATATACATTGCATATATGCTTTCATTACCTGCATCCATGACTGTACATAATGTGTTTCATGTTTCATTTCTTAATAAATATATACCTGATCCTAATCATGTGATTGAGGTGGAGCAAGAAGGTGTCTTGCAACTGCATCCGGTGCGCATATTGGACCGGAAGAGAAAACAGTTTTGGAATTGAGCCATAGGGCTTGTAAAGGTCTAGTGGACCTAGTACAGTTCTGAGGACGTGACATGGCAGCATGAGGATGCTATGCGGGTAGAATACTCGCATATTTATGAAGATTTTGGAAATCTTGTTGATGTTGTGTAAAGAGTTACACAAAGGACAGTGCAAAAATAAGGGGAGGGGATTGTAATACCCCAAGGACATGCCCTAGTCGTATTTATAAATTGTAAACATGTTTTGTAGGCTAGTGATCTTAGTGTTGATAATCTAGTGGGATTATGTTTTTATTAGGCTGGAGAGCCTAAGTGTTAAAGGCCAAGAGCCTGATTTTGTATATGTAACTATGCAAATCATTAATAAAATATAAACATCGTTGTGTCCAGACCGACCACAAAAAAAGAGTGATGGGGGACTAAGATTCCACAAGGTTGGGTAAGGGAGGAGGCTAAGTGTTTGGTCCCAGGGGATAAGATAGGGGGCTTACCTCTAAAGGAATAATATTTATTATTAATTCCTGAAGGCTAAAGTGGACATGTTGAGTGTTGAGTGTTTTTATCCTAAGTCCTAGGAGAGACAATGTGTGCAAAAGGAAATGCATGCAGTTCCAGGAAGACAAGTGTCGACCTGGGCACATGCAGTTAAAGCTCCAGAAGCCAGTTGTGTTGGGGGTTTCTCTCCTCATTCGTCATCCTCCACCTGAGTTCGCAGGGATTTGGGGCGTTTGAACCATTTTGCCTTTGTGTCTGCATTTTCTTACCCACGCACAGGGAAGGAAACCTTCACGGGAAGATTTATCATTTTCCATTCTTCCATCTGGAGTCTGAACCCAAAACCTATATGATCAACCTCTACGTTTTTTCCTTGTCATGCACCCTGAAACTAGTGGCAAACCCATGGACTGAGCCATGTCTCTTTTGAAGTCCAAGCACCCTATAAATGTATGAACATTGTTTTGTCTTAGTGTGTACTGTTTCCATTTTTGGATGTCCATACCCAAATTCCTTTTGTTGTTGTCACCCATGAGTTAACTGAATTGTTGTTGTTGTTGTTGTTATCCTCACCTTGCAGGATTTGAGTCGAAACTAATTGAAGAAGCAGGTTGTCAGGCCTGTGGTAGAAGAGGCAGGTTGTCAGGCCCATGAGAAACTCTCTCCAGGTGAGAGAGTTTGCTAGGAAGTGGTTTTCTCCTAGAGAGATTCTAGCACCATCTACAAAGCTCTGAGAATTCTTGATCCGGCCTGTTGCCGAGACCCTGAGAGGGAGGTAAAGCAATCGATGGACTGTGTGACAGTGAATGTGTATACTCTCGGGTGGAACATACATGTGGGGAATGATATTCCGTGATTAGTGGGCATAAGAAGGCTCCTAGAGAGAATCCTTCCAGTTGCAGTGTAGTTTCCTGTAACCTTAGCCTAGTCTAGGATTCCCTTGCTCTGGGTGGAGCTTAGTCCCAGCTCGCGGGTGACCCACTGTTGAGCATGATGAACAGGGTGGTTTATGGCTGGGAGGTTCGTGGAAGGTCTACATGTAGTTGGTGGTGTTACTCCAATTGAAAAGATAAGTATCAGTATGTGCTTAATTTATATGTTATGCATATCTGTGATGGTTGAATGTTATCATTTATTCGGTTGAGTATATGAGCTATTGTCAATTCCATTGATTCTGTATGGTAGCAATAATTATGTGATTATTGTGATTAAGTGTTTTAATTCGATTAAAATGAATATATTATATAAGTGAATATTCCACAATGGTAGCATTACCCGTTCTCTGTGTTGATTGGGGATGCTATAGTTTGGTATTAGAACTAAGTGAAATGTCTGAGTGGTGGCATTGGCCGACCTGTTGGTGGTCGGGGATGTTACATGGATGGATTATAACCAAATTAATCTTTGGGTAGTTATGGGAGGTTTTCTCCAACTATTTATAAGAAAGAAAATTTAATTTAATTTTCAAAGAGACGTGTCTTTTTTTGGATCAATTAAATATTACTATAAAAAGATAGAATAATAGACACACATATTTTTCTCTCTCACACGTGGGAAGTGATCTAAGGAAGAGGTTGGAGTTTGTAAGTAATTGAAATTTTCTAAGTGTAATTACTTAGTGATGTTCTAGAGTTTACTAAAATATCGTTGGAAGAAGTTACCACTTGCAGAAAATTGTGCTTGTCAAATTTAACACTAGAAAATCAACATGGTTAGTCGTATGACATCGAGTATATGATGGATTTGTGTTAGTAGAAGACATATCATTTCTAGGGTCACTATATATAGTTGTGCACACGATATATTGATCTCCTCTAGAAGATGTTTTTTTTTTCTTGTTTCTTATTCATGGAACGTCACAGGTAATAGCTCTAAGAAGGAGCCATGATGATAGTCGTGGGAAGCAACATGAAGGAATACTAACTAGACATAGAGTTTTTCACATCCATGTAATGAAGAAGAAGAGGAGGTCAACACATGTAGAGGGAGTGTGGATATTTTATGTAATTTCAAAAGTTATTCTTAAGTGTTAATGTTTAAACATCAGGCTGACATTCTCTTGGGATTGGTAATGGTAATTTGACCAATGGATAATGAACCTAGCATAGTATTCTAAGGACATAAGACTCAAAGTGCATGGCTTTCAACATCCAGAAGAACTGGAATTCTTCCTCTGGCATAGAGGGCAACCTGACCTGGAAGAATGGTCCTTGTAGTCACATAACACTCTGTTGAGTATGTGACAATTGTGGGACACTCAGTTTTCATATTGAAGAAGGATTTATATGGATTAAAGAAAGCATCAAGAGCATGGTATGAAAGGATCGACAATTTTCTGACGAGCTTAGGATTTAAAAACAACGGTGAAGATAATAGCCTTTACTTTAAGGTTTTGGATGATGGTTCGGTAATATTATTATTGTATATGGATGACCTATTTCTAATCGGGTGTGGAAAATCTTATCTTAGAGTGTAAGAGAAAAAAAAAATGGCTACTGAGTTTGAGATGAAATATCTTGGGATGATGAATTACTTTTTGGGTCTTGAGGTATGGAAGAGACAGGATGATATCTTTATGAATCAAGGGAAGTATACAATAGAAATCTTGAAGAGGTTTGGGATGTTGGATTTCAAGGAAATGGCTACACCTATGGTATCAAATCTGAAGTTGTTGCAGGATATGACTCTAGATATTGTGGATGTTATTTTATACAGGGAGATGGTGGGTTCATTAATGAACTTGATGCACATAAGGCCAGATATATGTTTTTGTATGAGCACTTTGAGTCAATATATGGAGCAGCCCAGGTAGGTTCATTTGGTTGCAGCAAAACATCTAATGAGGTACCTTAAGGGTACATTGTATTATGGTCTCAGGTATGTGACAGACCATGAGTTCGAGTTATATGGATATTTGGATTTAGAGTGGGATGAAAGTATTATTGATCAGAAGAGTACTTCGACATATTTCTTCAGTCTAGGATCCAATATGGTTTCATGGAGCAAGAGGAAGTAGTTGTATGTAGCACTCAGTATGGTCGAGGTAGAGTATGTGGCAACATGTGCAGCAAGGCATGAAGCAATGTGGCTTTGGAAATTGATGACTATTGGACTGAATTTGAATTGTAGGTAAGACCTACAAGAAGAGGATGATGAGACTTATTTTGGAGGACAAGTGATGAAGTCAACAGGTTGAAGATCTAACTGATATTCAGTTCTCGAGAGGGATATATACAGTCATTTCCAGAGGGAGTTGGGTACTATAGTAAGGAGAAGGAGGATCCATCGGATGCAGGAAGTAGTCATGTGTGGTGCTCAATATGGTTGAAGTTAAGTATGCATATGTAACCAAGTCGTGAAGCAGCGTGGATTCGGAAATTGCTGACTATTGGACTAAATTTGAATTGTAGATAATACCTTAAAGAAGAGAATGATTAGACCTGTTCTAGAGGAAAAGTGATGAAGTCAGCAGGTTGAATATTCGGTTGATATTTAGTGCTTGAGAGGGAGTTGGACAGTTAGTTCCATAGGGATTTGGGTATTATATTAAGGAGTAAGAGGATATGTCGAATGCAAGAAGCATTCATGTGTGACACTTCGTATGGATGAAGCTGAGTATTTGGCAGCATGTGTAGTAGCAGTGTGGCTTCGAGAAATTTTGTCTGGGTTATTTGGTCTCAGACTGGAAGTGACCTACATTTGGTGTGACAACTAGAGTTTCATGAATTCTTCATAGAACCCTGTGGTCTATGACAGGTCGAAGCATATCGATATTAGATATTACTATATTAGGGATTTAGTGCATAAGAGAGCAGTGAGGCTCTAGTTTCGTGACTACAGAGGATCAATTTGCAAACTTTTTTACCAAGTCATTTTCGAGGATGAATTTTTAGTACTTCATGGACAAGATTGGCATGGTCCCTCTTCAGAGGGAGTGTTCTCATATAGCATGAAAAATGGTTGGCACTGAGACATGCGGAACTCATCCAGCATGAAAAATGGCTACCACTGAGTGTTCTCATCCAAAATGAAAAAGGGTTGGAACTGAGACAGGTGGAACTCATCCATCATGAAAAAGGGTTGACACTGAGTGTTGTCATCCAACATGAAAAAGAATTGCCACTAAGACATGTGGAACTCATCTAGCATGAAAAAGGGTTGGCACTGAGTGTTCTCATACAACATTAAAAATGGTTGGCATTGAGACGGGTGCAACCCATCCAACATGAAAAAAGGTTGTTACTAAGATAGGTGGAACTCATCTAGCATGAAAAAGGGTTGGCACTGAGACAGGAGTGCACATGATCAGGTACTAATGCATCGCAGGGAGTGGATGTCTTGGGGACATGTTGTAGATATTCAGAGCTACCCACAGACCTTGTTTTCATGGGGTGAAGTCATGTTTTACTATGAATATTCAAGGATGTACAGATTCACATGTTCAACAGTAAATGGATGTGAGCTAGTGTGGTATCAGACTTGGAGTCTGTGTCTCATGGAAGTGACACTTGGTTGCTAGACACTTGGTACATAAGGGAGCAACGAGGATCCAATATGGTGTAGAAGGGAGCAGTGAGGCTCAAATATGTGGCTACCGATGAGAAGGTTGTGGATGTGTTGACAAAGTCATTGTCAAGGATGAATTTTGATTACTTCAGGGACAAGCTCAATGTAGTCCCTCTTTAGAGGGAGTGATGGCTCCAGATGTTATCGCAAGGTAGTGAATTTCATGATGACATGTTGTATCCATTGGAGATTTACCCATTAGCCCTAGATGCATGTTTAAGAGATGAGGTATAGATGTTATCACAGGGTACTGGATGTCATGCATAAGATATCCAATTTTTCTATGGGAAACTAGATAGTCTCATGATGACATGTTGTAGCTATTGGAGAGCTACTCACCATCCCTGGGTGCATGTTGTGAAGTCACAAGGGTGCACATCATGAGGTACATATGCATTGCAAGGTGGTGCATGTCTTGGGGAAATGTTGTAGTTATTTGATAACCACCCAGAGGCCTTAGATGCATTTTCTGTGAAGTCAAAAGGGTGCACATGATGAATTACATATACATTGTGAGGTAATGGATGTTATGGTGACATGTTGAAGCTATTTGAGAGCTACCCATTCTTCAAAGGTAATCTTCATAGGTAACCTTGGCATAATGTAGAATGTCTCCCTTGTTGAGAGGGAGTGTTTATGTTTGGGAAGCATCGGAAAGACATTCTACTAGATTGATAATTAATAATATGATTATTAATTACTAAACAATATTATTAATCAAAATATTATTAATGTAATAATATATTTATAATATAAAGTATAAATATATTTATTACCCAAGGGATGCATCTGTTCATGGATGGTCACCATTTGTTCTTTATATATAAAACACTCATCATTGTAATAAGATATTCATTCACATACAATATCTTCTCATATAAAAAATTCAACACCAAATAGGGGTGTCTAGAAGGGGTCAGGTCCACATGAAAAATAAAATTCTGAAAAATGATAAGTATGACTGTGATCAGGGCGAAGAGAGGAATCCAATGGGATAGGTCTCAAATAATGGTGTAGTAAGGAGTTATAATTCGATATGAATAATATTGTAGTGATGAAATGACCAAATTCTTAACAGGAAGAAATGTGTAGGAATTTTGAAACTCGAATGCAAGAGGCAAGGTTGCATGGTAGTAGATATTGTGTGTTCTATTTCTGCTATGTTTTTGTCCAAAGGGTTAGGATGTTTAGGGTTTCTATAGACAAGGTTTTTCCATGTGATATATCGCTTTGGTATACTTGTGGAGTCCAATAGTAGTACTTGGCCCAATATCTCAAGGAACCAACTAAAGAGGCTATACTATGCCCTTAACCGTACTACCCAACTACCAAGATACTAGAGAGTATCTTCCTGAGTGCTTTTCTTGGTGGCACTATAGAAGTTAGGAATCTAATTGATTTATCTATGGAGGGATGCAAGATATCTAGGTCAATTTGTATATAGGTGTTGTCTTATGCGATAACACTAATGGGTACCAACAGGGGTTACAAGGGTGGCCAACAATGTGCATTTAAGTAATACTTGTAGTTCCTGTGTGTATGCTTCCCCGACTATGGATTTATGCATTGAGCGACAGATATATGTAGCTTTAAGATGTCAGAATACGTCTCTACCTTGAAAAAATAAACCACAATTTTCTTCCAAGGAAAGTGCTTTGATACCACTTGTAAGGTACCAAATCTATTATAATAACATAAAAAAAAAATAATGCAGAGATAACAACAGAACAACACAATATATGAAACCACAACACCAAAATAATATATTTATTGATAGGAAACAATGTTCACTTGTGTCTTCGAGGGGGAAAACTCCAACATAGCAGTGCTCTATTACAATGATTTTTAAGACAAATACTTCCTATGCCCTTGATTCCTATTTATACTAGATCTATCTACCAAAATAATAATCTAGAGAAAGATCTTCTAGAAGTGGAAGCTTCTATTAGGTCTTCTTACGTTTGACTTATTCGTCCTTATTACTAGGCCATATTAATATTGGCCTTTATTACATGGAAAATATATTATTCTTCCTATGTGAGGGGTTAGGGAGGTTAGGTCCCTAACACCTTCTTCCCAGAGTTGAGGTGAAAAAATTTGATGGCTCAAATCCCATAGGTTGGGTCACTCAAATTGAACATTATTTATCCTTGCATGGAATTAGTGATGAGATGTTCAAACTTTGTTATGGTGTCCTCTATCTGGATCCTGAATGTTGGAAATTGTGGAAATGGCGTAGAAATGCACACCAAGGGTATGTTTCTTGGACACAATTTTTTGCAAAGATTTATGAATTCTTTGACACTAAGACCAACTATCTAGGTTGTTTGACCAAGTTCAAAAAATATAGCATAGTGGAAGAATTTATATCTTCCCTTGAACACTTGGATTTTTGAGTGGAGAGCATTTCAGATGATTTCTTCAGGGAATTATTTATCAGTGGTCTCAAGGATGAAATACTCTCCCAGGTCATAATATCTCACCCTCAAACTTGGTTGGAATCTACTCAACAAGCCAAGGAATCCCAAAATATTGTCTTCACCCAGAACAACAAACCATCATTTATTCCTCACACTCAACCTACCAATACTACCCCTCCTACCGCTCCTCTCAAGATCCAAAAATTAACTTGGACATAAATGACTGAATGGAAACTCAAGGGTCTTTGCTATAATTGCAATTTTCTAGGGCACAAGCGCAAAGAACATAAACGTTTTGTTAGAAAAACAGGACCGCGGAGCAATAAAATAAAACAAATGCAGAAACAAAAAACATAGAAGACACACAATACAAGAGAGACACAGATTTACGTGGTTCACCCAGTGTGGGCTACGTCCACTAGAGAAATTGCCAGGTCCTTCCTTTATTATTATCCAGCA